>VMDR010003266.1:0-74810 GCA_007922815.1 Macrotus californicus
TCTTTAGCACCCATTTATCCATTCTGTATCCATTTATCCACCCATTGTGTTCTTTATTTCAGCCATTACATTTTTCATGTTTGATATTTCAGCTTGATTCTTTTAAGTATTTTCTTGTTTTTGTTGCATATTGTTAATGTCTTCTTCTATCTCCTTAATATATTTAATAAAAGGCTAATTTTAAATTCTAAGTCCACCTGATCTAATATTTTGCTTCTGTTGGAATCTGAACCCAGTGTGCTTTTCTTTTGAAATGGTTGTAGTCCTCCAATGTCTTGTTATTTTGGGGTTGTGAGCTCAGTATGCTGTGGAAGTATTGGACTACTCTGATGGGCAATGTGGGTGGGCGAAAGCTAGAGCCCCGGCCAGCTCCGGTGAGCTCAGAGGGTAGGGGTGGAAGAGCTTCAGGACGGAGCACTCCAGACACCAGCCACCCACAGGCAGTCACTGCTCACCATCCAAAACAACTTTCAGACATCACTTTTTGCCCCCAAGGGAAGCATCGTTAGGAGGAGACACTTTGGGGTCACCAAGAAGAAGTGGTCCTCACCTCTGTTTGAGGAAGAAATGTCCCTGAGGTCAGTGAGTTCCCATTTGCTTTCCTCAGCACCTCACAAGTACACAGCTTTGCCCTGATCTGATTTTATGCTGATAGCATCTGGACCAGAGGTATGAGTGGAGCTGTTTGCCCCAGGGCAATGATAGGGGAGCACCGTGGCCAAACTCCTATCCCCGCCTTCCAGTGTATCCTCCTCCCACATCCGTGCTGGGCAGCTTCGGTCTCCGATCCCAGCCATTCCTGCCCACCCCAGTCCAAAGCAGCCCCCAGCCACTCCAGCTACTCCTCCTAGGTCCTCTGCTTTTGTCCTTGGTTCCTCCAGGGTGGATCATGATGGAAGGATCCAGCAGTTGAGCTAGCTCAGAATATTGGTCAGGAGTGGAATTGACCATCTTGATTTTCAGTCTGTTGTGTCTCTGTGGGATCAGTTGTGCTGGCCCCCAATTGATACGTGGAGGTTCTAACCCCCAGCACCTCACAATGTGACTGCATTTGGAAATAGGGTTTTTAAAGGGCTAATTGTGTTAAAATGAGGTCATATGGGTGGGCTCTAACCCAGTCTGATTGGTGTCTTTATAAGAAGAGGAGCCATACAGAGGGAAGGCCATGTAAGAACACAGGGAGAAGGTGGCCATTGACAAGCCAAGGAGACAGGCCTCAGAAGATACCAACTCTGTTGACACCTTGATCTTGGACTCCTGTGCTCCATAATTGGGAGAAAATAAATGTCTGTTGTTTAAGCCACCCAGTCTGTGGTTCTTTGCTAGGCAGCCCTAGCAAACTAGTACATTGTTTCTCTGGGGGAACTCTGCACAGTCCAGCATGCTCCTTAATACCTCTCAAAGCTTCCCATCACCTTCTGAGCTACACAGATGCTTGCTGAGTGATTACTATGTGCCAGGCACCGTTTCAACAGCTTTACACATCTCTACTCACCTACCGGTAGTCCTTGCAGCACTCCTAGGACATATGTTATTATCCCCAGGTAAAGTCCTTCAACATAGTGTGTGACACATAGTGGGACCTCGGTAAAAAAATGTCAGGAAAGAGTGGCTTTGGTTTTTAACTATGCAGTTATTTATCCTTTTGATGTCTGTTTTCTGCCCCCGATTCTTTCAGTTAAAGTCCCCTTTCGTTCAACCTAGCTTGCGTGGGTTTCTGTTTCTTATAACCAAATGGTACCTGAGTAAGATGAGTGTCGGTTGGCTCTTGGCATTAACTCCTGTTCATGACTCCCATATTGGCATCCCTTCCACTTGGCTGTTGGGGTTTTATTTAAATACTGGTAAGTGAGATTGGTTTTGAAGCTCAGGAACATCCATATGGGACATGGCATTCATGTAATCCCAGCTTTTCCAGCCTGGGGCCCCTCACCTTCCTACCCGTTTGCTCTTGTCACTCCATTGCCAATACACTGATTCCCATCTCTTGAAGCTTCCTCAATATCGGAGCCTCAGACATCAAGGACATGAGCAGAGGTACTGAGTGGCAGAAAGAAATGAAAGGCACATTCAATATCTGACGTGGTAAAAATTGAAGCCCTGTAATGTATTCAATCATCTTCCTTGTAGGAGGATTTCATATGAAATCTCAGCAACCTTTTATTTTGCCCCAAAATATGAGCACAATTTGCTGAAGTTCTGTGAACAGTCAAATTCTCTCTTATTTACTGATATCTGTATGAATAAAGCTGAAGATCAAGGGACAAGTAACACAATTACGTCTCCCTCTCTGGATAGAAGTGGGAATGGGATACTTGCCTTAGATTGGAGCTGTGCTCAGGTAATCAGCTTTTGAAAATGGTTTTCGAGATGATCTTTAGGATGTCAGGAAAGGAGATGTGTTCCCCCCCCCCCCCCGGCCCCACCGTCCCCCACCAGATAGTAGGGAAATTGGTTCTGGGGGTTTGAAGGCTAGGATTCTGGAAGGTGCTACTGGATTGGATAAGAACGATGGATTCTGTGTATTGTCTAGATCGCCTTTGATTCCTTGGGCTTGTTCCTATAGGCTCTGCTTCTCAAGGTCTGCTCCTCTGACTCTCTTTGAACGACTCTCTTGGGCCACTAAATTCACTCCACCTGGGCATCTACAGGCCCCGAGTGCCTGAGTGGTGCATGCATGTGGGAGCCCAGTTCTTTTGCCTCCATGGTTGGAACTAACCATGAAGCCTGAGGTCTACTCCAGAGCTTCATATGGGATCAGGCTAGGACTGGCACTTTCCCTAAAATGACCGCTTGCTCTATTTGTTCCCCTTCCTTGTCCTACTTTCTGTACTCCTTTACCAGTATCTTCTTCGAGCACTTCCTTTGTAATGTCTTGCACATGACCTGAATGGCACATAAATCCTCATCTGGGGGTCTGTTTCTGAGTCATGTTCATATCAAAAGGAGGTGGTGTTGAATGGGGATGGGAGTTGGAAAGAACATACGCTCTGGAGTCTGGAAAACTTGAGATTTATGGGAATTTCTCTGTTACCAGTTATTTGTTGTGGCTTTTTTTCTAAGCTTCTTAAACTCCCTGAGCCTCAGTTTGCTCATCTGTAAAATGGAAAGAATGTGAACCCCTTGATAAGTTGTTGTGAGGTTGGACGTGTCATCGGCACTGGTCCCTAGTCCATTGTGAACCCTCAATAAATGTTAGCTCTTATTACTATTTGGGATTGGAGGGAGTGAGCCTGGAGGCAAGGTTTCATCCAGAAATGAATTGCTTAATAAGAGAATGTTGAGCACCTGAGCAGGTACCCCATGCCAGTGTATGCGCTGTACCCATCGTTTGTACCATCTCTTCCCCAACTGAGGATTTGGGCTCACATTCAGCGGGTGTTGAGAACAGTGCCAGTGCTTCACTGAATCTTTTTAACATTTTATTTATTTATGTATTTATTCATACCAGTTTTAATGACCTCCAATCTTTGACTTTCCTGTGCCTTTGCTTCCAATAGGCAGTACCAATGGCTCTAGTTCAGAGGACTTCCCAGGCTGCTGCTAGGGGGGTTTCTTTGTTTTGCTTTGTATCCTGTATTCAGAACAGCCTTAACTGGTGACTTCCAGGTCCATGAAAGCCCCACTATCTTGCTTCAGATCAGGCCAACAGTGGGGCCAGGATTTATAATCCAGGCTCCCCTGTGGGATTAGGTTGAGGTTGCCGTCTCTGGGTCTTTGATTAAAGTCCTCTTCCTGGCGGGTCTTCTTTGCGTTCTTTGTTCTGATTCAGTTGCTTCTTCACTGTTTTGTTTGTTTTTGTTTTCCCCTAGGAACAGTTTCTTAATAAATCACCCACATACAATCCCTCACCCCACTCTGCTTCTAGGGAACCCAGCTGAAGACAGCTGATGTGCCCCAGAGTGACCATAATGGGTCTTAAAATATGGAAACAGTTCCATGCCAACTGAGAGCCTCTCCTGTGGTGTCCCAAGTGCCTGCCTGCCACCCTGGTTCTTCCCTTGGATTCCCTAACCTCCCCAGGACTTTTTAACTCAAAGGATATCAGCAGGGGACTTCCAGAACCTTCTCCAAAACTTCGGTCAATGTCCATTCTCATTGGTCAGTAGATGCACTGTTAGGGTTGTTACATATTATGCCTCTCATTCTGTCAAGTAGGCACACAACGGGGTTACTCAGAAGTGTGTGTGCACGTGTGCATGTGTGTACCAGGAATTGAGAAAAGCAGGCAGGCTGGCCCAAATTTATCATTTTTGTGGTGGCGTTTCTCCCAGACATCACAATGCCTCTCTTGTTCAACAAAAACCTCAAGTACTTTAGTTTGCAGAAATGTCCAGGCTCACGCCAGGGAAGAGGAAGAATTGGCTTTTGTGGGAAATCAACACAAGACCATGAATCCATTCAACTGGAAGATCGCCCAGGGTGACCCAGGGCAGCTTCTGGGTGAGCAGGTGTCCAGAGACAATAGTCACAGGGAAGACACCTATCACCTGTCGGCTGTGTCAGGTGAGGCTGGGAGAGAGTGTGTTCAGGTGCCCAGCTCTCATCCTCAGTGTTTATCCTCAGATAGTCCTGTCCTGACCACAGTGATTCCCTCATCACCTGCTCCTGTTAAAGGGCTACCTTCCTCTCCTCCCCTCCTCTCCTCATCCCGCCCTCCTCCCCTCTCCTCCCTCCCTCCCACCCTCCCTCCCTCCTTTCCTCCTTCCATTTTTTTTTTGGTTTTTGGTGGGGAGATGGGGAAAGTGGGGTATTGTTTTTAGAAGTGATTTAGAGTTTCCTTTCCATTTAGAAAATGAATGAATTACTCTTTACAGCCATGAGGGTTTTTTAAAAAATGTTTTCTGGGAAGTGGTAAAAAACAATGAAAGTGTTTATCTTGATTCCTCTAGATCTGGGTGGTTATGCTGAGGGGGAATTCAGATCTGGTGAGATTGTGAGCCCTGACGTCTGCACAGACTGGGTATTGGAGGGGATGGCTGAGTCCCGCTGGAAGGGTCTCTCCCATCTACAGGTTAGAAAATTAGACTTTCTTTCCAGGATCCATACATCTCATCACCCAGATTGTAATAGTGATAATAGCTAACATTTCTTAAGCAATCACTGTTGTTCCAGCCATGATTCTAAAGGTTTCCCCATATTTTGTCCTGCCAACAACCCCATGAGGGAGAAAAACTACTATTATTATCCCCATTTTACAGATGAAAATACTGAGGAGTAGAGAGGTGAAGTAATCTGTCCAGGTTCACATAGCTTACAAGATCTGCAGTTAAAACCAGGTCGTGTGGTTTCAGTGCCTGAGCACTATCCATGGCCTGATCTTGCTTCCTCGTCTTGCCGGGTGGTATCACCCTTAAATGAAGTGTATCTGTGTCTTCCGTATCCATCTTCTCCACTGGATTCTGAGCAACTTGAGGCCAAGGGACTGTTTCTTGGCCATCATAGTATCCGTAGTACCTGCCCAGGACCTGGAACAGGTAAGTCAGTGTGGAAAGGAGGAGAGAATTGTGGTCAGAAGTGTTGAGATGAGCTCTGGAACACCCAAGAAATCTTGGTGGGTCTGAAGACTTGTCCTTCATCCTTTGTGCATCTCTTCACAGATCAACTCCTTAATCAAAGTTTCAGAAGGACTGATTCCACTTTGAGGAAGGCTGTAGTTCCGTTTGGAGTAACTTCTTATGAAAGCAATTAGAGCCGCCCTTTTTTCTGGTACTTGCCAGGTGCTACCTGGCACCAGGCTAAATAGTTTACATAGCATAGATGCACCGTCATGTACCTCTTGTAGATGCAGAAGTGAAGGCTCTGACCCACGCAATAAGTAACTCGCTCAGAGTTACCAGAGTGTGTACAGGGGGAACCCAGGATTCCCCTGGCGGTGGGGGCAGGGAGGGGTTGGTCCACAGTTTTTCTATTCTTATACAATGAGCTATTTGACTTGTCTAAATAAATCAATACTCAGAGACCCAAAAAGAAAAGGGAACTGGCAGAACAAGGCGGCAAGGCCTTGAAGCTGAGTCTCCAGGTTCTTCCAGCACATCACAATGCCAGTACCCACAGTTCTCTTAGATTGTCCTCCCAAGACCTGGGACTCCAGACTCTCCAGGCTCCAGTCCAAACAGGCCACAGCACGCACAGTAACGTTTCTAGATCCAGCCCCGTGTGGCTCTTTAGAAGGGCCTTCCCTGGCAGTTTACACTCTGAAGCAGTTAAACTCTTCATGGCTGTTGACACCCAGTGCTCTTGACTTGAAGTTCTCTCAACATTCCGTCCAATTCAGATAACGTTTTCCCACAAGGCATCCCCTTCTGCCCAATGACTTTTCTTTACTGTCTTCATTTCGTCACTCCTCCCAATGCCAGATCCCCAGCCATCAGCGATCACTCCTTCTCAGGTAGTGTCTCTCTCCAGAGAAATTACACAAGCTCCTTCTGGCTCGGGGTTGTGAATTTGTTTTCTTTTTAAGAAAAAGATTTTTAATTGAAAAGGTAGTACCTGTTAATGTGAACGAACCTTGAACTGAACACCTACAACCTGTACTTAGCATCTTGCTAAGCCCTTCACAGGTATTGTTTCATTGACTTTTTACCTCTCTTTTCAATAGGCATGCAGTGATTCCCAGTTTGTAGATGAATTAGCAAAGTTAAGAGTTAGGAAGTTAGCGCTAGAAAGTAGCAGTGCTGGAATTTAAAGCCAGGTTGTTCAGACTGGAAGTCCATTCTCTGAGCTCATAGAACTAATGGATGTTTTGAAAAAGAAACCAAAAACTGCTTTTTATTCTACTACCTAAAGATAATCACAGTGGGCACTTGCTTTATTTCTGGTCAGTCTGTTTTTCTAATATGTGGCTAATTAGATAATTGTGGTCTTTGCTTTCTTTCACTTACCATTTTACTATGATTAGGTGTCCATTTCATTAAATACACATTAAAAACAACATTTAAAATGAGTACATAATGCTCTGTCATGTGAACAGATGATACACTATTTTTTATAAAAATGAATTTTGTTGTAACATTTTATTACACCTGGACACTTAGGTGGTTTGAAATTTTTATTTTTAGATCAGTTGTTCTCAATGGGGATTTTGCAATGTCGTTGCAATGTCGAGGGGACATTTGGCAATATCTGGAGGTAGTTTTGATTGTTATTATGGGGGTGCGTGGGGGTGCTCTTGACCTCTTGTGGGTAGAGTGTAGGGATTCTGACAAACATACTACAATGTACAAGACAGCCCCTGCACAGAGAATTAATTGTTTGACCCCAATGACAATAGTGCTACGGTTGAGAAACCCTGATCCCAGACATACCGTCATGATGGACATCCTTGTCCATCAAACCAAACATATTTGACAGACAGAAATATTATTTTCTTTATTTTTATTTTTTATTGTATTTTCTCCATTACCGTTTATCTCCCTAATACCTCATCCCCCCATAGTCGCCACACTGTTTTCCACGTCCATGAGTCCTTTTTCTTTTTCGCTTGATCCCTCCACCACCCAAACCCTCAGAGCTGTCATCCTGCTCTCCATCTATAAGTCTGTCTCTGTTTTGCTTGTTAGTTCAGTTCATTCATTAGATTCCACATATGAGTGAAATCATATGGTGCTTGTCTTTCTCTGACTGCCTTATTTCACTCAGCACAATGTTCTCCAGGTCCATCCATGCTGTCTCAAAGGGTAGGAATTTCTTCTTTTTTATGGCTGAGTTGTATTTCATTGTGTAAATGTACCACAGCTGTTGTATCCACTCATCTACAGATAAACACTTTGGCTGCTTCCATATCTTGGTGATTGCAATAATGCTTCAGTGAGCATAGGGGTGCTTATATTCTTTTGAATTAGTGTTTAGGGTTTCTTCTGATGTATACCCAGAAGTAGGATCATTGGGTCAAAAGGCAGTTCTACTTTTAATTTTTTGAAGTAACTCCACATTGCTTTCCCCAGGGCTGCATCAATCTGCATTCCCACCAACAGAACAAAAGGGTTCCCCTTTCTCCACATCCTCACCAGCAGTTGTTGTTCGTTGATTTATTGGTGATGGCCATTCTGACTGACATGAAGTGGTATCTCATTGTAGTTTTAATTTGCATTTCTCTGCTGATTCGTGATGCTGAACATCTTTTCATGAGTCTATTGGCCATCTCTATGTCCTCTTTAGAGAAGTGTCTATTCAGGTCCTTTGTTCATTTTTTAATGCGATTTTTTTTTTTGGTGGTGAGTTTTATAAGTTCTTTATAAATTTTGGACCCCTTATCAGATGTATACATGTATTGGCGAACATGTTCTCCCATTCCATGGGTTGTCCTTTTATGTTGTTGGTGGCTTCCTTATGGTTGGTTCCTAGAAGGGGAATTGCTGTGTCAAAGATTATAACCTCTTTGAAGGATGTTGAAATACAATGTCACATTGCTTTCCAGAAATGTAGGAATATCATTCTTCCAACACCAGAACCTATTTCACTCCACTCTGCCCAAGCATGGAAAATTATTATGCTATCACCCTTTATTAATTTGAAACCAAAAGAAGGTGCTCTCTTGTTGTTTTTAATTTCCATTTTCTCTGACTATTGAAGAGTGAGTGTGCTTTTCAAATGCTTATTAGTTGTTTGCGTTTCTTCTCCTGTGAATTGTCAGTTCATGTCCTTAGCCCATTTTTCTACTGAAGTTTGAGGCATTTTTAATTGATTGGCGGGGAAGTTTTCCTTTTCAAACCTTTTTGGATTTCAAAGGCAACTCAGAACATATATTTTTGACTCATTACACATAACTTATGAAATCTTGTTCGGTAAGAGCTGTCTAGTAAGATGATTGTGGTTTCTTGGGAGCCTTTTCTCTGTCAGACATAGAGAAGTCATTGAAAGTTGATAATATTCTTTGAAGATAAAAACGTCTTCACCTGGGTGTAAATGAATGTCCTTTTTAACTGAAGAGGAGATGAAAGTGCCTGAAGTTTGGAGTGTGAATTGAAAACAGAGAACCAGGAGGTTCAAGAATGTTCTCAAGCTGACTGACAGAGCCCTGGTCTCCGGCTCAGAAAAAGAAGTTATTGTAAATGCTGAATAGTTCCTTAGTTAACATCACTTTGCTCGTTGCTCTAGCAGAGTGGGTTGGAAGAGAGAGAGATAAGCTGTGTCAACCTTCTCTTCGGAGGAATTCAGAACACTACAATTTCGAGAGTTACAAGTGGTCTTAGATATTACCCAAGGCCTTGTGTCCAAAAGCACACACTTTACATCACTTAGACTATAGTAGTAGTGGTACCTGAGATTATAGGTGGGCAATAATGGACCCGTTTCCTCTGAACATTCGCGCATTTATTTTAATGTACATTAGGAAAAAATTACCTATCATTATCTTATGGATATCTAATATCCATGGATATTATTGATTAGGTTAGAAGTAAAGTAGATATTAAGTAAAAAAAGAAAAGTCATCTAGAACAGTGCCTCAGTGCTCAGAGGAGTGTCTGGGATATTGTAGGTGCTCAAGAAATATTTGTTGAATAAATGGACATAAATAAAAATATTCAGTAAGTAACATTATGGGTAGTATATAGGTACTTCACAGTAAAAACTGTCAAAGTGGTAAGAGAATGAAAAGCTTGAGAAATAGTGCTTCTAACACCCTTCACTTTAGACAAGAAAACAACCTCACAGAGGGAAAAAGATTGCCCAAGTTCAATATAGTCAGACCCAGAATTTGGTCTAGATCCCAGATTTTCTGTCTCTAAGACTAGTGTTTCTTCAGCCGTAATAAAAGTTTGTTTCCAGTAATTTTATCAAGGAATTTCCTTCTTCACTACTGTTGCTGTAGTCTCTGCAGGTGTCACTCTGTCATTTTTGTTTTGGAAAAATACAAGTGGTGTCTTGCCTTTTGCAAAGGGCATGTCTTTCTGGGGTAGCCAACACTTACCGAGGGCTCAGCGTGTACTGGGTGATAATTGAGCACTGCACATGTTTCATCTCATTGCTCTCTCCCCACACCACTGTGTGGCAGACAGTGGCATCATCATCTCATTGCACAGCTGGGAAAACTGAGGCACAGAAACATTACGTCATACTTCTAGTGTAACATTTTCTGTACCATCTGTTTGGCCTGTATGCAGGCACTGCGTAATCCTCATTTCCATCCTGGATTCTTAAGGACTTCATTAAATTCCTTAAAGAGATGACATGTTTTGTGGTGGGGGTTGGTGGCGGGGAGAATGGAATAGCCTCAGTCCTTCCATGAGCCCCCCCACTGTGCCTACCCTCAGATGTTTTTTTTTTCTTTTGTGCAGGAGGAAGGAGTTGATTTTCTCCTTGTGGGGGTGGGTTATGTCGCAAAGAGCAGGGTGTGATAGGTTGTCTCAGGACCTGAGAAATTACCTTTGGGTTTCTTCTTGAGAAAGCAACATAGCACAATAGTTAATTGTGCAGACTCTTGAAATAGACACAAGTGATTTGTATCTGGACTCTGATCTTTCCTAGTGATGTGACTTTAGGCACATTACCTTTCTGAGCTTCAGTTTCCTTGGATTAATATCCCTGGGTAAGGCATGAGGATGATATCAAACAATATAGGGAGCACTTAGATGCTTGGTAAAAGACAATTTGGTATTTGTTCAACAACCAACCATCAAGCATCTGCTATGTGTGCTATGTCCAATGCTGGTGACTTGGTCATGGGCAAAAGAGATACAGCCCCTGCCCACATGGGCTTTACCTTCTAGCAGAGAGGCAGACATTAAGCTGATAATTGCCCACCTATAATTTCAATCTCTAATAAACATAGGTTGTTTAAGAAATTAGTATGAGAGGTCCATTTATACTAGGCAATCCCTTGCCATCCTGAGCAAAGGTGTTTTAGCTTAGATCTGCAGTGAGAATAGGAGGAAGTCTAGGTAGCAAGGGGAATGGGGAGGAGGTAGACTTCAAGTGGAGGGAACAGCATCTAGAATGACTGGGAGAAAGGAAAGACAGTGGTGAGTTAGCGGGGCCTGATGCAAGGCCAGGGAGACTGCAGCATGAATGAGGGCCATAGGGTGGAGGAAATGAAGCCTGATGCCCTTTGGGGGTCCATGTACACCAGGCTAAATATCTCTGGGCTACAGAGTAGTCAGGGGACAGCTTTTGTAGGATCTTAGAGACTGGAGTATGGAATTTTGATTTTTCCTGAATGCAGTGGAAGCCAATGGAAAGTTCAGAATGAGCTGATCAACACAGTCAACAGATCCCATTGGCCCCTATGTGAAGAACAGATTGTAGGGGTCACAGGAAGCGGGGAGACTAGTTGGAAGGCAAGGGATGATGGTTACTTGGACCAGTGTGGGGGCAATGGTGATGCAGAGAAGTTGATGGAGGTGGGATACATTTTGGAGGTCATGGACAATTGTATCATTGGTCAGCAAACATTTACTTTCTCCCTTCTGCCATTGGAAAATGTACTTCCAAACTCCACTGGTTTTGGTTACATGACATGTTTTGGTGACATAGTAGTGTCAGAGAAGAGGCTTTAAGAGGACTTATGTGTGTCTATGAGCCTCTTGTGTTCCTGCCATTTGCCATGAGAGTGGCAAGCCCCAGATTGGTGGTGGTGGTAGTGCTCCATCACCCTGGTTTGGAATGATGAGATACATACCATAGACCTGAACTTGATCTGCACCTTGAGAATAAACCAAGCAGAATCAGGCAGAGTTCTAGTTGACCCCTGTGGTCTTCAACTACTAAGATTTTGCAGTTGTTTGTTAGTGCAGCAAAAACTGACCCTTACAGAGGTAGGACTAGTATGGATCATGGTGAGGGATAGGATGTCATGGGTGAGGAAAACAGAGGTGTCAACTGTGATGCCCACATTTCTGGCATAGGCAGCTGGTTGGATGGAGGTGCCGTTTACTAAGATTAAGAAGATTAAGAGTTCAGTCTTGCTCTTGTTAATTCAAGGTGCTTGTGAGGTGCCCAAGTAGAGATGCCAAGTCTTGGGCTCACAAGAGACTTCTGGGATAAAGATACAATTTTTCTCCTGTACCAGTGAGTAAATAATATTCAGAGCCACAGGAGAGAATCAGATCATTTGGCCAGTGTTTCTTGGACTTTGGTGTGTGTCTAAATCTCATGAGGATGCTTGCTGAGAAAGCAGGTGCCTTGGTAACACCCATGGAGATTCTGACTAAGACATTGGGCAGGACCCAGGGATTTGCATTTTTAGGAATCTCCTCAAGTGATTCTATGGTAGGGGGTCTGTGGACAACGTCTGAGAATCATTGGCCCGAGGAGGGCTGTCTAAAAGCCAAATGAGAGCACATTTTTAGTGTCCATCTAACAGTCAGCCCAACAAAAATGATGTGCTTTGTTTCTGAATCTTGCCAGCTCTTCCGCTTTGACACCATTAGAGTTCCTAAGCCTCAGAGGATTTCTCAAAGTAATCTTGTGGAAGAAGGCAAGAAGAGAAATAAGATGTTTGCATTCATCTTTCTTTCTTTCTTTCTTTCTTTCTTTCTTTCTTTCTTTCTTTCTTTCTTTCTTTCTTTCTTTTCTTTCTTTCTTTCTTTCTTTCTTTCTATAAAGTAAAATCTGCCATAAGATCATCTAATCAGCATTTTTTAATTAAGCAGTATATTGTTTATTCATTTAAATGGTGTCTAGGCTGAGCTGCTTGAGGTTGGGATCGGCATACAGTAGTCTTATAATTTCCGCCTTCATGGTGATGGTCGCTCAGGAGCATCACTGGCTAAGAGGTGGACAGGCATGTAGGAGGCAGTACCCATGGCTTTCACTGTGCTGCTTGAGTTGTGGTTTGTGTCCATTTCCCTGGTAATGCCGATTGTGTAATTCCTTA
The DNA here is from genome assembly GCA_007922815.1 of Macrotus californicus. Lineage (NCBI taxonomy): Eukaryota > Metazoa > Chordata > Mammalia > Chiroptera > Phyllostomidae > Macrotus > Macrotus californicus. Next base: position 12,818 of record VMDR010003266.1, read on the forward strand.
GAAGTTGTAGGAAGGTGTAAGGGCAATCTGCTGACTCTCAGAAGGCAGACAGCTCAAATTCCTGGATGTACCCAGGACACAAAGGGGTGACACACACATGCTCCTTGCAGATGCATTTGTTGCCCAGGACTCAGATGCTTTTTGATTAAAGTCTTGAACCAAAATTTGCAAATTGGTGACTTAGAAGGGTGGATTTATCTTGCAGATATGTTTAATTTGGGCTATACAATATCTTAAAAATTAATTGAATTCCCAACATATGGGAGGCTGCATATAAAATCCAGATTTTTGGCTCTCTTGAAAAAATTCAGATCTGGCAGTGCTGAGCCCATTTTCCCACATAGCAACAATCAGTTGGAGGTGAGTAGCAGCTGTCTCCTCTTTTAACAAGGCTGTGTTCACCAGTTTGCCACACGTCCCACCACACCCTCCTGAGCTAAGAGCTAGTTACTATTTGTCATCTTTTCCAGGCCTCCTTGACGTGCTTGTGTGACCAGCATGGCCCTGAGAGCCACTGCGTTGCACCCCTTCAAGGGATGACATTCATGTCGTAGTCTGGAACTGCGCAGTGCTCATCTGTGTAACTGAACTCAGCGGCCCTGTGGCTCCCGTGGGTCAGGGGTTTACAGCCAGTGGTCTGTGGGCCCTAAGTGTCCATGGTTGTGTTTCAGGGCCTTGTAGGGTAGAACAGGAAGCCCTGAGGGTTAAGACCTTTGGGGGATCTTCAATTGCTTATTTTTACTTCAAACAGAAAAGCTTCCCTTTGGTCTATTATTTTGGAATGCTGAATAATATTTTTATTTTGGAAAAAAAAAAGAGTTGTGGCTCAGAAAATTTGAGAAAGATGACTGCCAAAATTAGGTTTATATAAAGCACCCGGTGCTGAGTGCTCTGGAGATAAAGCCATTCAGCATGTGTGCAGTTGGCTTCTGTAGTCCCCAACTGCCAAATCCTTAGCCTACAATTTGTTTTAATCAGTATAATTTACATACAGTGAACTGCACATAGCTTAAGTGAACAATTCAATGAGTTTTGACAGATGCATAGACCCGTGTCACCAACTTCCCTATCAAGATGAAGAACCTTCCCATCACTCCCCAAATTCCCTCATGCCCCTTTCTTAGTTGGCCCACTCATCCGAAGAGCAAACCACTGTCCTGATTACTTCCACCATGGAGTCATTTCTCATGCTCCTGAACATATGTGAATGCAATGACAGCATATGTAGTCCTTCGTGTTTGCCCCTGCTCCTTCTCCTCTGGCTGACCAATGCCAAGGGCACATTGACCAAGGGTCGGGAAGACTTTCTGCTACTTCCTGGATTTCCTCTCCTCTCCAGAGATCCCTTGGGTGGATGTATTTACCTAGGCCTTTGGTTCTGAATCTTGACTTCACAAAGAATCTCCTCCAAAGCATTTAAAGTTGCAATGCCTCCAATTCATCCGTGGCAGGAAAAAAATCATAACTGAAGTTGATTCTGGGGAGTGGAGGGGTGGGTTGACTGAGAAGTGGTCTGCAGGAACTTTCTGGAGTGATGACAACGTTTTCTATCTTGATGGAAGTGGGGGGAATGTTGGGTGTCTGCAATGTGAAGCCCATGAAATGGTATACTTCAGATTTCTGTGTTACATTCTAAATAAATTTTAGCTCAAAAGAAAAAAAGAACATAAATAGATATTGAACTTTAGTTAATGACATGGCATGGATGCTGAAGTATTTAAAGGAAAATATGCTGATATCTATCATTTATTTTGACATTACCTAAACAAGTAGTGTGGATTGATGGATGAATAAAGGGAAGGATGAATGGAAAAATACATGATAAAGCAAGAACAGTGATATGTTAAATGCGGAAGTTAGGCTGTGGGTATGAGTGTTCACCGTAAAAATAGTTCCACTATTATGTATGCTTGAAATTTTTCATAATAAAAATGTTTGGACAAGTGCCAATGCCCAGGACCTGCTCCAAGATAAATGGATTTACTTGGGCTGGGCTGGGGCCTGGCCGGCAGTGCTTTATAAAGCTCCCTATGATGGAAAACCACTGACCTGACTCAGAGTGATAGCACTTGTGCTTTCTAAAGTGCCTGCCATCCATACATCAGGACCTTGACATGGAAGATATCATTTAATCCTCACAACAGCTCTGGGTGATCAGAGAGTTGTCACCTGTTCACTGTCACACAGTTTGGAAGCACAGTGCTCCATATCCCTAAACTGTGACCTTTCATTAGTTCCCTAAGTATGTTCTAGCCATGAAAATAACCCTGCAGAACTTCACTGCTTCTCCCTACAGTCATCCAAGGAATTCACTGTAATTATCCTAATTGTGTGAAAGCAGAGGCTTAAAGGATCAGATTACGTATTCATGCTGTTGATAAGAATCTGTCCATCAGGCACTGTGCTAGGAACTGGCGATGGCTTGGGAGACCATTAGTTGGTTCCTGTCTTCATAGAGCTGATACTGTAGTGGGAAGGTGGGCTGAAAAAATGCATTCTTGATTAAGTACTTCACAACAGTGAGGATAGTCAAGGCTATAGGCATTGAATTAGAGGGTGCTATGAGTGCGTCTAAGGGGGGACACTAGATCGAGCTTTGGGGATGGGGAGACCATCAAAGAAAGTGTCCCTAAGAGAATAAAATTTAGCTGAAATCTAAAGGACTAGTTAGTATTGGCAAGGGGATGCCATTCCAGTTGGTGGGAACAGCATGCGCAAGAACTTTCAAATGGGAAAGATTTCAGGAGCAAGAAGGCCAGTGTGGGTGAAGCAGAGAGAGGTGGGAGGGGTGTGGTGCAAGATTAGTAGTAGGCAGCCAGATCATGCATGCAACATCTTAAACACCATAGGAATAACTTGCAACTGCAGCCCAGAGTCACTATGGAACGGGGGAAGGGTTTCACACATGGGAAGAATATGACCCATTTTTGCTCCATGTTATGTAAGTTACAAAGTGGCCAAATCCAGATTTAGACTCGAATCTTTCTGCCCTCAAAGCCTTCGAAGCTTAATGGGATTCTAAACTCTTCAAATGCTGTTATTTCAAAGAATTAGTTGCTCCAATCATGTACAAAAACCCAACCTGCTCAAAAGGCGAGAAAAACTCTATTATGAGACAGAGGGCATAAAAGCGACTTGCAAACACCACTAACGACGACAAATAAAAATCAGAAGTTACAACGTGTGTCATGTTTTGCGTGGCAAGGCAAACGAATTTGTTGGAAGAGCCATGTGCTGGCCATGTGTTCTTTGTGACTTCCATTACATAGGTGTCCTGGGGGAGCGCAGTATTGGAACCAGCAAGGGATAGAGCAGGGAGGTCAGGCTGGAGGTGTTTGACGTGCTCTCTGCTTTTTAATGTTGAGAAGGTACCTGAGAAGAGGACTCTGGGTCTCTTCCTGAAGCCCACATCAAAGGGGCTATAGGGAAAAGCCCAGCTTTTGACAGATCTGGAAGGGTCCCTAGTGACCAACTTGTCCATTTTAAAGAGATCCAGAGGAGGGATGTCATGGGTTCAAGGCTTAACAGGGAGCCCATGGTAGTTCAGGAGCCAGAAGCTAGGTTGCCTAATGGCTAAGTCAGTGTTTTCCATATCTCCAGATTCAGGGCCAAAGGCATGATCAATGGTGAGGCCAGAGGGCTGGGCTGGACAAGTTCATGCTTTTTTGCAGGGGAGGGGGCTGTGGTAAAGATTTTGATTTTATTCTAAGAGCCCTGAGAAGCCATTGGAAGGCTTTATGCAGGGGGAATGACTTGACCAGATTTACATTTTATAAAGATATCTCTAGAGGCTTGGGCTGGGGTGGATCGGCACAGTCATCCAGGTGGGAAATGATAGCGACTGAGCCTAGGGCAGGATGGAAGAGTTATTGAAGATGGGATAGTTTCAAGAAATATAATCAACAGAACCTGGTGATGTTTTAGTTATGATGATGGGAGAGAGAGGTATTGAAGATGCCTCCTGGATTTTTGGGTTGGGTCATTGAGATGAATGGAGTTGCCACTCTTAAAATGAAGGTGACTGGTTTGTGGAGTTGGTCGGGGGAAGGTCTGCTCTGTTTGAGGCACTGTTAAGTTTGGGATGCTTGAGGGATGTCCAGACAGAGATGCCAAGTCAGCCGTTGGATAGATGAGACTGGAGTTCCAAAGAAAGATCAGTGTTGGAGATTTAAGTTACATTTGGGAGTTTTAGGAGGTTACAACACAGATGAGATTAGCTGCAGGGGGAATGTAGAGGGAGAAGTGGCTAGGGGTGTGGGTGAAGGACAACCGACATTTATGAAGCACCTACTTTGTGCGAGGTCATCTTGCACTATGTAAGCACCAAATGCATAGATGCCAATTTTGCCAATGAGAAAAATGAGGGTCAAACAAGTTAGGTCATTTGCCCAAGGGCACAGGTATGGGCCCCTCTGACCCCATGGCTGGAGAGTGGGGGAGTAGAGGAGCTGTTACCAGAAGAAGGAGAAGGACAAAGAACAGGTTGTTCAGGGCAAACAGATACTTTGCCCCTTGGGCACCAGCGTCCCAGGGACTACTGCCTGTTTTGGAAAGCATTGCCACCACATGTCAGTTCTTGGGTGACCTCGGTTTGTGAGCAGGGGAAGGTCTGAAGCAGTGGGAGGCTCTTATTTCAGACTTGAGCCCAGAATGTTGGAGTCCTTTTAGATTGCAAAGTCACCCACAAAGGCATATGTCTTCCTGAAGCTCAGGCTACAGATGGGCAGTGAAGCCACACACACGCACACACTCCGAGAGACTGATTTCAGACAAGCTTTTATTAGCTAGCATATCATCTGTGCAAAGAAGAGACTCATATTTGAGCATTTGCATCATTTGAAGGGAAGAAAATAAGCCTGCCAGACTGTCTCCTTCCTCCCCCCGCCCCCAAGGGAGGGGCCAGAGTGACCTCAGCAACCTAGGTGGGTATGTTTTGCATTGAGCACCTGCCTCTTGGCTTGGTCTCTCAACCTGGAAGGGGAGAGGTCAAACCACCAGCCATCAACAGTGAGAGAGACTGGGGGGAGGAGAAGGGTCCTACTTCCTTCCCTCCCTCCACTAACTATCAACATAGCAGTCAGCCCCGTGACACTTGGTCAATATTTATCGAGCACTTCCTCTGTCTCTCCAACTTGTGTCTGAGGGCAAAGAGGATGCCACTGAAGCATGACTCAGAGTTTGGTCCTCAAGGACTTTGCAGGTCACTTGGAAACTTGATGTATTCATTTATTCATTCATTCATTCATTCATCAGACATTTTTACATATCTTGTTTGTTATTGCATTTATTGCCAGTACCTTGTGTGATACCTGGTCACAATAGGTGCTTAGTAAATATTTGTTGGATGCACAGTGAGGCAAGAAATAAGAAAATGAACAGTATTAGACTCTTTGATGGAAGGACTGGGAACCTGTACATGAGGGGGACATACATAGTTACCCGTGGTCAAATATACTCTACCTCCAGTTTACTCAGCTACACCTCAGGCTTGACTCCATTGGCCGTGTTCTTATCTTTGAAATGCACCTCTCCCTCAGTTCTCATGTTCTGCTTTCTCTTCTGCTCCTCTCCCACCTCTCAGACTGTCCGGCTCAGGATATACTTTTCCTGCCTGTCCCTAACTGTAGGTGTCTATAGCTCTCTTTTTGTCACCCTGCATGCCTTCTGTACACCTGCTCCCTCGGGGCCATCTCCACATGGAGGAATCCCCCAAATCATTCTCTTATTCAATCAACAGATATTAATGGGGTACTATTCACATGCCAGTCTATTCTAGATGCTAGAGATAATACAATAAACAACATAGACCAAGTCCTTGCCTTCAAAGAACCTCTGTCTACCACTCTGAATTCTCTCTCATGAGCTCTAGACTCACGTAGTCAAATATGTGCTTGAGAGTCCATTAGACATCCAAGAGGAAATTCATCATTTCCCTCACACCAGCCTGTCCTCCTCATTTATAGGTCTCAGGAGATGGCTCTTACCACCACCTAGTTCCCCAAGTCAGGGAATGGGGACTCACCCTAGACTCTGTCGTCTTCCCACACCCCCATACCCCCACACCCCATAGATCCCAGTCCTGTAGTTCCTACATCCTGCAAGTCTCCCATATCAGCCTCCTCTTCTCCACTGTCCCAGCACAATGCCCTTTCTCTCTTGCTTGTGTGTGTTGCCACAGCCACCACATTGGTCCCTGTGCCTTTGTTCTGGCCTCTTCCAGCTTATCTCCCCACTGCAAGCAGAGGCACTTAGGGTCCCAGTAACATCACGTTTCTCCATTGCTCAAAAATATAAGGGTCTTCCATGGCCCTAGGGTGAGAACTCAAGCTTTTGTGTCTTCTTTTCCTTTCCTTTCCTTTCCTTTCCTTTCCTTTCCTTTCCTTGGGAGGAGAAAAAAGTATCTTATTAGCAAAAGTTCAAGTAAAGGAAGCTTCCCACCTGACATATTCTGATGGTAAGACACTGGACACAGAAGCCTACTGCTGTAGTAGCAAAGTCCACCCAAGAACCCAAGCTTTTATTTTTTTTAAATTTTATTTATTTGATTTTTTAGAAAGGGGAATGGAGAGAGAAAGAGAGGGAGAGAAACATCAATGTGTGGCTGCCTCTTATGTGTCCCCCCCGCCACTGGGGACCTGGCCCTCAACACAGGTATGTGCCCTAGACTTGGAATCAGACTGGAGACCCCTTGGTTTGCAGGCCGGAGCTCAACCACTGAGCCACACCAGCCAGGGCAGAACCCAAGCTTCTAACCATGGCCTGTCTCCTGTACACTTCCCCAGCCCCAGCACTCACCTGGCCCGTGCAGATCTGCTCCCAGTTCATGGCATGTCAGCCTGCAACCCTTTGCCCATGTTTATCTTGCTTCTCTGGAGCTGTTTCTGCCCTGCCCTCCCACAGAATCTGCGTTTCCATCCCTCAAACCCCTCTTGAGCCCTGTATTCTCTCTGCTCCTGTGATTCTTATTGCACATGCTTGCTGACATGTCTTTCTTTTTTAGTTCCACAATGGAAGGAGCAGTGTCTTAGTATTCCCAGTGCCTGGCACTTGGAGATGACCATGGCAGACACTGTTGGTGCCCTGCCCTTGGTCCTTTGCTTTCCCTTTCCCACATGAGCTGCATACTTCCTACTCGCACGGACCTGTGACTCTCCTCCTGCCGGCTCTCTCTGGCCACAGGAGCATGCCTGTGATGGGATGTGAATGGGGCAGGAAGGAGGTGCCAGGGACTTAACGCTGTAGGGAGCATTGGTAAAAAAATAATACTTAAGTTGTATGTGGAATAAAGACAGGTGTTGCAGCATTCATAGCCTAGCTTCCTTACTCCTTGGCTCCAGCACTCAGACAGTGTTGTTACCCTTTCCTGGAGATGCCCATTGTGAGTGTGTCCCAGTTGTGTCAGTGGTAACCTGCTCATTAACACATCCTTCGCCCATATCACATCCCCACTCTTCTGCAGAGACTTCTGGAATCATCTCCCGAATAAACCATTGCACCCAAATCTTCTGTGGGACCCCAGCAGAAGTGCCTTAAGAATTGTCTGATGACTGACTAAACAAATGTAACACATTGACTATCAGATCTCCATAAAACAGTAGGCGAGTAACGCAAGACAGCTTATAACCACCAATCAGTCGTTCAAACCCTTTGTAAATCAGAGAAGGTGCCCAGTGCAGATGGGAAGGCTTTAAACAACATTTAGTGGGCATTTACTCTGTCCCAGGCTCCGTTCCAAGGGTGTGTGTCTCTGTGTTTTTTTTTTTCTCATTTAAATGTCTCAACAACTCATGGTAGGTGCTATTTATAATCCTGCTTCACAAATAAATTAAACTGGGACACAGAAAGGTTAAGCTCAAGACTTCCCAGCTGCAGGTGGAGGATCTGGAAGTGTAGACTTCAGGCAGTCTGGTTTTCCGCGGGGTTCTGAAGTCCTGGGCCTTGTTGAGGGGGTGAGATTTGATCTGGGTCTTAAATGTCTGGAAGAGATTGAGAAGGATATTCTAGGAGGTAAGTCAGCAGGAGCAAAGGCAAGGAGATGAGAATGCATGGGCCCTGATCAGGTTATACCCTTGTGGGGGCAGAGGGGGAGTGAGTCTTTATGTGAAGGAAGGTCCATGTACAAGGATCTCATTTCCTTGCCCATTGTCCCTGTCCCCTAGATTATTCTCAACACCAGAGGATGTGGGGAAGGCTGAAGGGCCGAAGCTGGAATCAGAAGGTCCTGGGGAATCCGGCTGCAGGGCAGCAGCCTATTCTCTTCTGTACCTTTACTTACTGGTACCGAGTTTGCAAGGGTCTCAAACACACACCGGAACATGGAATCAAAATCACAGGATCCGGATCCTCAGATCCAAGGCTGAAATCTCGAGTGCCTGCAAGGGCCACACAGCCAGGGCGTGCAGTGGAACACCCGGATGTAAGATGGTAAGCGGAAGGCCTTGGGTCTTGCCTAGAAGAAGCAGGCAGCACCCAGCCACACCCCGTCATTGCCTGGTCGGAATGAAGGCTTAGCATGGCTGTTTTTTTCCTTCTGTGACAAAGGAGAGGCCAGAAATCCAATTTTTAAAAGGTGAAGCATCTCAAGTTTCAAATATTGGCAATAAATTAATATTAAAGAAACACGTTGCGGGTGACATTGAGGAGGTTAAAGTGTGTGAACAGGTTACATTTGGCTCACAAGCCCCCATGTTAAGATCCCCTATGGTAGACAATAGAATATTGTACTTGGATGACCGAGTTCTGGACTCATAGGATCTTAGCTGCAGAATCGTTAGTGTGAAAAATTCTTAGAACTCTTTTAGGCTACTCGGCACATGGAAATATTAGGATGAGAGAGAATTTTAGCTGAGATCTCAGTTATATAGAATCATATGACCAGAAAATCATTATTGGTTTTTTTTGGGGGGGTTTGAGTCTGAATCTTTCCTTATTAACCTGTAAAATATCAGAATCGAGAATTATTGGAATCAGACACCTTCCTCATCAACTATCTGACCTTTAAGAAATGCTAGTTGAATAAATATACTTGAAGTCTCTGCTTGAATGAATTCCCCTTTCCCAAGGTATTCTTGTTCATTTCTTCCAAAACTATTTTTATTGAGCACCTACTATGGGCATCAGTAAAACTAGAAAGGCAAGGTGCCTGCTGTAGTGCAACTCACATTCTTGCGCAGGTGGGCAGGCAGTAAACATAAAATTAATTTGGTTGGTGACCATTTCTAAGGAGAAGTAGTGCAATAATATTATGGAATGTGCCATAGCGGGGTGAAAAGATGGGACACCTTAGACAAGTGTTCAGGATGGCCTTCACGGTGGAGGTGGCCTTTGGAAGGAGACCCAAATGATGAAGAAGACTCAGCCATGGGAAGATCTGGGAAAAGAGAGTTCCAGGGAGGGTGAAGAGCAAGTGCAAAGGCCCTGAGGTAGGGACAGGCTTGTGTGATTAAGGTGCAGGCAGAACACTGCTATGGCCACAGCACAGTGAGTGGGAGAAACAATGGGAGGTGAGATCCTTGAGGTGAAATTTATTCATTTCAAATAAATAATGAGAAACTTTCAGCACACTTGCGTTTAACCCGCTGGCTCCCCTCCCCCCGAGCCCCCATCTTACGTAAGTGCTTGCTAAGTGTTTTTTGGATGCAGAAACCAGGTCACAGAGAATGAGGTGGGGTTAGCACTGTACTTGTCCTCAGCATCATGCGAGAGTCCACTGTTGTATTTCCTCAGTGCTTTTGCAAGCGTCCTCTTCTATACTTAAACCACTCGTCTATCATGGCTGCCTTGTGACATCCCCTTTTCCCTGGTACTGCAGCGCTGGGGTCCTGTGTCTCCATCAGGGTGTGTGAAAGCTGTCACAGCCTCTGCGCTGCTATCTCCATGGTACCCAAGCAGGGGGACAATCTAATTAGGCTATTTTCAGCATCCCAGAGGGAGGGGGAGTGGAGGGGGAGAGGGAGAAGGAGAAGGGGACCTGCCTTTCCAGCTGCCTGTCTCTTTCTCTCCCTCTCTGAAGTTATTATTGATTAAGCAGTCAGGGGCCAAGGAGGCAGGACCTTTCCACGCTCGGTGCTGGGATCAGAGGAGGCTTTCTGGCAATGCAGTGGGCCACACCAGGGACCCTGGAGCTGGCAGGCTTCCAGGTGCCTGGTGCTAATGAGCTCTGAAGTCTACAGCTTTGACCAGAAACACGTCCCCTGCAGGCTGTTTGTCCTCTGCTGGGACTGGCTGCCACCAGCTTCCTCTGGACTGATGAGCCCAGAGACAAGGATGCTGGCAGCTCTTTGTTTCTTAGCCTGAGGCTTGTGTTGGCCTTCAAGGCTTTTGCCTGTGATATTCAGAGCCTTGGAAGAAAGCTGGGTCCCATTTGCCTGGAGCACAAGGGGCCAGTGGCTCCTAGAAGTGACTCATGGGCTGTGGAGTCAAAGGAAACCTGCTCAACTCTAAGTTCCAAATGGCCAGGGATCACATCCAGCTTGCTGACCCCATGACCCAGCATCTAGCACTTAATTAGGTGCTAAACATTTACTCACCAAATATTCTGCTACAAGCCTGTAAGAACACTGGCTCTGAAGGACTTCCTTCTTTAAGGCACCACTTTTCACCCCTCCGCAGTTGCCCGAGCTTTGCTCAAACTCAGCCCACGGCTGCCGACTTTAGGTGCTAGTATGGTCAAATGAGGTCGGGAAATAATCAATACCTTTCAAGTCCTCACTATGGAGAGGAACTGTGCCCGGTGAACCACATGCATCATCTCATTTAGCCCTCATAGCGACTTAGTAAAGTAGGTATTTTTATTATCCCCATTGCACGGATGATGAAAACTGAGGCCCAGAGTGGTTGAAGGAGCATGTCCAAGATGACATAGCTGGTGTCAGGTGTGAGACTGAAACTCAGGTTTGCCCGACCTCAGACCCAGCCTCCCAAGGTAAGACATTTAAAATGGGATTTCCGCATTCAAAATTCAAAGGAGACTTTAATAAGCTAATATCAGTTGTGAATCACAAAGAAGGGGCGTTGCCTAAAATCATTTGACCCTTCCATTTTATTTTCTGGGCACCCTTGTTAACATCTCCTGACAGCAGTTAGGGAATGGCTGTTTGGAGGTAATTAAACAGAGCAAGTGCTAATGTCCTTAATTAATCCAATTCACTCTCTTTCATTTGTGCTTATTTCCTTATAGTGGCGATGGCTTCAGCAGCAGGTCTCTTAACAGTCAAGTCCCTGGTTATTTCTCTTGACTCCAGAAAAAGCGTCAACACCAAAAGGGGCATTTTCAAAGAGAATCTGATTTGGAGTTTCTGCTTTGCACCAATCTGAGGCGTGTTGCTGTCTGACACAGCAGAGGCTTGGCATGAATTTTGAGCCACGGCTGGTGCACGCACACAAACACATGCACACACATACAGAGATACACACTCTGATGAATCAGGCCTTACCGTGGGACTTCACCCTTTTGTTTAAAATATTGGAGAATAAGTAGCATAAGTGGTAGGTAGAAAATAGACAGGGGGAGGTTAAGAATAATATAGGAAATGTAGAAGCCAAAGAACTTATATGTACGACCCATGGACATGAACTAAAGGGGGGGAATGCAGGTGGGAGGGGGTATGCAGGGCGGAGGGGGAATAAAAGGGGGAAAATGGGACAACTGTAATAGCATAATCAATACAATATATTTTAAAAAATAAAATAAAATATTATGGAGTCACCGGACTTCAAAGTCATCCTTCTGATATTTTTTCTTTCACCCATGACTGACTGACTTGGTGCGTGAAAATGCCTCGTGGGTGGAGGCCTCACCTATCTGCCTGCATCTTCTCTCCTTCCGTTTCTAGCAGTGGTTGGACCCAGGAGTGCTGAACAGATGACTGGTTGGTGGATCTTCTGCATTCATCAAAGTTGCTGTCATCCTCATCCTCATGGCTACCATTTATTGATTGTCTTCCATGTGTAGACACAGGGCTTCATGCTATAAAGCCGAGCGTCAGCACACATGGGCCAATTGCATCTGGCTGCCTGTTTTGTAAATAAAGGGTTATTGAGCCCAGTCATACCCATTCCTGTATGTATTGTCTGTGGCTGCTTTCGTGCGTGCTGCAGTGGCAGAGCTGAGTAGTTCGGATGGAGACTACACGACTCTGAAAAGCCTAAAATATTTCCTATCTGGCCCTTTGCAGACAATGTCTGCTGACTCCTGCTTTATACACACATACAAGGTCTTCTCATGCTTGCGGCAACCTTGAAAAGAAGTGTGTCCAGTTCACAGGTGAGAAGATTGAGGCTCAAGGAGATGAAAGAGTTTGCCCAACTGATAAGTGGTAGATCCAGGGTTCGAACTCGGGTCTGCATTTCCAGAGCCACCTCTATCTATGCTTCCCCTCTTGGAATACTACAAAAAACTGAGAACAGAATGAATTTTTTTCACTTATTTTTTCAACCAAGTCTTCTGAGTATCTGGGGTTGATTCCACTGGGGGGCTGGTAGGGTACTACCAGCCTAAAGTTGCCTGAGAAGGCAGGCAGGATGCCTGGCTGGTTTGTAGCCAGAGGGGACTGTTAATCTCCACATGGATACACAGATTCTCTCCTGGAGATCAAAGGTGTCTGGAGCCGCTGATTCATCAACACCTTTGAAGTATGCTGCCAATTTAGCAAAGACAAATTAATTTCTTTAGCTTCTCAGCAGCTGGTGGTTAGAACACACAGTCTTCTTTCAGCTGGAAAGTCTTCCCTGTCTTTCTTTACACCATGAATCCCTAGAACTGTCTAAATCTTTGGTGACGTATCTATGCAGGGAAGGTGGGGTGGGTGATAATGTGTCGTGTGGTGGTCGTGTCAGTGGTGGCAGTGAGGGTGTGAATATTCTTGTCTCCGGCAAGGAGGCTCAGGTGAGCTAGCCTCACAGTTGATGTGGTGCTTTTACCATTTCCATTTATGTTAGGCACAGGCTGCAAGGCTAATAACTAAACCCAAGCTTTACCCATTTCACTTGATTGATTGATTGGTTGATTGGACCTATAACTATCTTCATATTGAAAGTATCGCATAAGTATGACATTATATGTTAAAAAATTGGGCCTTATGGAAAATACGCAGTGACATGAAATCAAGATTATCTTGGAAAACCAGGGACACATCTTTTTAGGTACTTTTAAGGTATTTCTCAGGGATGTTTAGAAATATAGTCCCCAAGAAAGGCTATTTTGACCTAGTGAGTATTCCATGGTAATAGGAATTTCAAAGTACATGTTGAAGGGAAGAGCAGGAAACTGTGAATGTGTATGTGTTGTGGGTCCCTGACCAGTGGGGACTTTGCTCTTCTGAAACAATGGGATCTTGGATTCTGTGCAAGACACTTTTCTATACGTTATCTCCTTGAAGCTGCAAACAAATACAGGTTTCCACCTCAGAACAATGACCCTCATTTTGTAAAAAAGGGAACTGAAATTCACAATTGTCAAGCAATTTGTTGAGTCTAAGCTGGCTAAGCTGGGAGACCCATTTAGGTCTGTCGTCCTTATCTTTGAAAAGAATGGTATCATCATCATCACCAATAATAGTAATAGTGGATGATAATAGTCTGCCAACTACATGCCAGGCACTGTAGTAAGCACTGCCTATGAATTATCTCATTTAATCCCCACAATAACCTTATGAGGTAGGTTATATATTATTTATTATCCCCATTTTACAGATAAGAGGAACTGAGGTTCATGGCAGTTAGGTAACTGGCTCAAGGCCCCCCAGCTTGTAAATACCAGAGACAGGAATTAAATATATCCTTGTGTGATGCTAGTGGTGCAAGGACATGAACTCTGCTGATTTCTGCCCCACTCAAGTCAAAACAATTCATGCATGCGTTCATCCCAGAATGTCTTTGCCTTAGGGGCCACCCCATCCAATTCCCTCATCCAACAAAGGATCAAATGAGACTTACTGAAGCCCATTCATCCCACTAGTTTCCTCCCAAAGGAGAGATTTTTGTCTATTTAAAGGAGAAAGCCCTAGTCTTGGCCTTCTTTCTTATACTGGCCAAGACTATTCACCATTCTGCAAGTTGTCCCCTACTGAGGGGCTAGCTCAGAGCTACAACTCTTGGGTGTAGAGAGGCAGGCTCAGCTGGACCCCTGCCCAGCCATCCTTTGCTCTCCATGCTTTAGGTCTGTCTTGGAAAGAGTCACTATCAGCAGACCTCCATTGTTGGGAGGGTTTATTCAACTACTGCTGGCGTGGCTTCCCCTTAGCACTGATGCCCTGCACCCAAATACTGGCCTCAACTCTAGCAAGAAGGATCTGGTCTCCAGTTTGAATTTAGTCTCATGCCAGTTGGTCCCACTTTCTGAGGAAGGCATCAACAATGGTCAGATAAAACTAGTTTCACAGCATTTTCTGTTTCCTTTTGGGTTTTTTCTCCCAGCTTTTTTCTGTCTACCCAACCTCCTAGCATTTGGCCAACCCCCGAATCCTTCATCTTTATGAATTATCCTTTACAAGCTATGCCTTTGAGCAAGGTGAGGGAAGAATCCATGGGGGTTGCCCATGGGGATGAAGGCAATTAGCAGGGTAGCAGAGAGAAGAGTTCCAGGTAGAGTGTGTGGAGACGTTTTGGTGCTCTCCCTGCCGCTGTCACTGTCATTTGCAACCAAGGTGAGGCACTGAAGCTGGTAATATTTCCAAACTTTAAATCTCCTTAAAATCCTTTATTGAGTCCTAGTTGCCTATCAGCTTTGGTTATACAATTTTAATGTGCATAAATATCTGATGGGTTTGTGAAAATGCATATCCCTAGCCCCCACCCCCCGAATTGATGGAGGTTATCTGTATTTGTAAGTGCCTCTGGGAGATTGCAGTGCAGATGGTCCAGGAAAAAAACTTTGCAAGCTTTGGCCTATAGGACAGAATCCAAACTCTGTAGTAGCTGTCTTAGTCAGCTTGGGATGCCATGACAAATTACCGCAGACTGGGTGGCTTAAGCAACAGAAATGAATTTTCTCACAGTGTTGGTGGTGGGAAGTCCAAGATCAAGGTTGCAGGTTATTCAGTTTCTGGTGTGGGCTCCCCTGGCTTGCAGGGGGCACCTTATCACTATGTCCTCACTTGGCCTTTCCTTGGAGTGTGTGCATTCTCCGCTATCTCTTCTTACAAGGGCAGCAATCCTGTTGGATCAGGGCCCCACCCTTGTGACCTCATTTAACCTTAATTACTTCCTTTAGAGGCTCCATCTCCAAACACAGCCACACCAGGTGGTTAGGGCTTTAAAATATGGGTGTGTGTGTGTGTGTGTAGAGTGGCGGGGGTGGGGGGGCACAAACATTCAGTCCATAACAGTACGGCACTCCAACTCTTTAGGACCTGATCCCTACAGGTCCTTTGCATCTCTCCCATCCTTTTCTCCTTTGCATAATGTGATCTAAACATATCAAACTGTGTTAGACGCTGATGTTTTAGAGGAATCGGTTTTCAGACCTTTGTACTTATAATTGTCAGGCATTCAGTGTGCATTTGATACCCTATCACTCACCTCTCTTTGAAGGGATTAGACACAAGGACAAAAAAAATTAGCTTTTATTTTTGGCTGCAAATACCTAATATCTTCCCAGTCCCAGGTTTATCTGGTGATTGGTGTAGGGCAAGAAGGTCAGGCCCAGCCTCAAATAGGCTTTCCTACTCCTGGTTTTCTTGCATCTAGAAGGACTTAGTGTGTCGATCATATGCTGCACTTCCTCCTTCAACCTTATGGACAAAGATGATGGTGTGTTCGTACCCTCCACATGACAAGGCTCATGTGTGCCCGATTGTCCTCTAGATCAGTGGCTCTTAACCAGGGATGATTTTGCCTCTCTTCCTTCTCCCCTTTGTACATCTGACAATATCTAGAAACTTTCCAACTTTGGTGAAGGGCAATGCTTTTGGTATCTAGTAAGTAAAGACCAAGGATACTGGTCAATATCCTATAATAAACAGGATACCCTTCCCTCCATACACATGTAACAAAGAATTATCCAGTCTAAACAGTGGTGGTGAGGTTGGGAAATTCTGTCCTAGAGGTCCTGGTGGGGGTGTGTTTGCAAAACAGTCTTCCATGTGTGAGGGTAGGAAGTGACGTAGGGAGAGGAGCTTGGCCTCCACTCTTTACCACGGTTATCGCTCCAGTGGGCATGAGGGTTATCATGCCCACTAGGAAAGTGTAGGTCAATTCATGTAACTACTTTCCAACATTCAGCTGAGCAACTTCTCTTCCTATAGGAGATAGGCAGACTGGGAGCTGAGGTTAGGAAGACACTGGAGACTTGAGCAGCTGATCGTTTTTCTGCTCTGTGGGCTGAGGTGGGCATATGGGGAAAGAAGGTGTGTTAGGGTCTTGTGGCTGCATGACAAATTGTCACACATTACATGGCTTTGAAACAACAGAAACTTATTTTTATTACAGTTTTGACGGTCATAAATCTGAAATCAGGGTGTTGGTGGGAGCACTCTTTCTGAAGTTTCTAGGAAAGGATGCTTCCTGCTTTTTCCAGTTTCTGGTGGTTCTAGGCATTCCTTGGCTTGTGGCTACATCATTCTAACCTCTCTGCCTCTGTCTTTACACAGCCTTCTTCCCTCTAGCCTTTCTCGTCCTCTGCCTTTCTCTTGTAAGGACATCTGTAACCAAATTTTGGACACAACTGGGTAATCCAGGATAATGTCATCCTGAGATCCTTAACTTGATCACATTTGCAAAGGCCCTCTTTCTAAATAAGATCACATTCACAGGTTTTGGGGATTAGGACTTTGGACAATCTTTTGGGGAGAAGGTGCTAAAACATGTAGATGGAACAGAATAAAAGCACATCATGGAATATGATTTACCACCTAAGATTCAGAGGAAGAGAAGGGATGAAGAGTAATAGGGCATCTACTATGTGCCAGAGACTGGGCGGAAGCTCTCCATATCCCATATTCATTAATTCCACCCCTTGGAGGAATGGTTATCTTCATTTTAAAGATGGAAATGGAAGCTCAGAGAAAGTGAACAGGTAGCTCAAGCACGTACAGAAACTGAATCCCAGTCTGCTGATTCCGTAGTCTGTGCTCTTTCTAGGACAAAGGATTTGTCTGGCCTCTCACTAGCAGCTTCAGGCAGAGGCCAAATCCAGAACATCTATTTTGCAGTAAAGAAGCTGTCATTGCTCATTTTGGGCCTCTCCCAGCCTGGCGTTCACCTGCCTGCCTTTGGCAGCCAGAACCCAGGTGCTGAACAGCCCAGCTGGCCCGAGCTTCCTGTTGGGGTGTACCGAGGAAGACTTTGGCTGGTTTAGAGTCAACGCCCTTTTTGGAACCCTTGCCCACTTGGCACAGCAGAGGAGCTAGTTCTACAGATTAATATGAAAGGGCTGGATTCCCTGCTCCCACGAGTGCTGGGATTGGAGCAAGCCAGGCCGAATTTCCTATGAAAGGCAGTGTAGTGGGATAGAAAGAGAAGGCTGGAATGAGACAGACCTGTGTTCAAATCTCATCTTTATCACCTAAAAGCTGTGTGACCACAGGAGCTATTTCAGTGCTCTGAGCCTCAGTTTCTTCAACTCTAAATCTGGGGATGGTAATACCCATCTTTGCAGGGCATACGCGTAAAGCATCGTGAACAATGCCTGCTGCATAGCAGACCCTGAAAGTGTCTGGGTTGGCTAAACCTGCAGGTTCCTGAGAGGCTCCTCTATACTTGGTTAGCATCTGTCTGTAGGGAGAGGCCTTGGTGGAGCTGGCATCTCACTGCCAGGGACCTTCTGTCAAATACCAATGTGCTGAGTGTCGTTGCTAATGAAAGGAGGCAGACCTCGGGGGAGGGATGTCTGGATGGAAAACTGCGATCCTGTGTGACTTGACCTGGAAGGGCTTTTATTGAATACTGACTACAAGCCAGGCCTTGCGCTAGTGTTCGAAGACCTATCTCATTCATGCTCACAGTCACTTAGGGACTGATACCAATATTTTAAGAGGATCTTTTTTTTTTTTTAGATTTTATCTGTTTATTTTTAGAGAGAGGGGAAGGGATGGATAAAAAGAGGGAGAGAAACATTGATTGGTTGCCTCTCATACATGCTCTGACTGGGTACCGAATCTGCAACCTAGGCATGTATCCTGAGTGGGAATCAAACTGGCGACCTTTTGCTTTGTGGGACAATGCTCAACCAACCGAGCCACACAAGTCAGGGCATAAGAGAGTTCTTTAAAATTCAGCACAACATCATCTCTTCTTGGAATTTTCTTTGAACCTCTAAGCATATGTGATGTCCCCCTTCTCTGAGTTTCTAGAATACTTTGTTTATCACAATACTTATAGCATTGTATTGTAATTGCCTATTTATAATAGGACAGGGAAAAGCTTAAAGACAAGGGCTAATTATTCTTTTTTTTTTCCCTAAATTTTCTTAGACAAATGGTTTTCAAAATTTGTCCCAAGACTAGTAGCAGCATCACCTGGAAACTTGTTAGAAATGTGAATTCTCAGGACATACCCAAGACATACTGAATGTGGATGTGGGGCTGTAAATCTGTTTTTAATAAGCCCTCCATGTGATTTTGATGCACTCGAGTTGGAAAACCACTGCCCTGACTATTGATCCTCAAACTTGGCTATGCTCTGGAGCCCCTGGGGAGCTTTAGACAGTCGCGATGTCTTGGTGGTCTCATTTGCAGAGATTCTGACTTGTTGTTTAGAGGTGTGACTTGAGTATTGGGGTTCTTTAAAGTCTCCAGAGGATTCTGATGGTCAGGGGTGAAAACCACCAACGTGTACCCCCACTCATAATAGGCACTCACCATATACTTGCTGAGTAGAAGGATGTAGTTCGGTGCCCTTCTGGGGGTCAGACAGACCCGGACAGCCTCCTGATCTCCTTCTTTCTAATTGTGGACCAGTTCTTTTATTTTTCATATTAAAAAGAAGTGTGATAAGAATACTTAACACAAGATGTACCCTCTTGCTAAATTTTTACAATTTTTATAGGGCATTATTAACTATTAGCACAGTGTTTTACAGCAGATCTGTAGGACATATACATTTTGCATGGTCGAAACTTTATACTCTTTGAACAGCGACTCCCCGTTCTCCTCTCCCCAGTCCCTGACAACCACCATTCTACTCTCTGCTCTCTGAGTTTGATGACTTAAGATGCCTCACATAAGTGGAGACAGGCAGTGTTTGTCCTTTTGTGACTGACGTTTCACTCAGCATAATGTCCTCCAGGTTCATCCACGTTGTTGCCAATGGCAGGATTTCCTGGCTTTTTAAGGCTGAATAATATTCCACTGCATGCATATACCATATTTTCTTTAGTCATCTGTCAATGGACACTTAAGTTGTTTCCATATTGTGGCTATCGTAAATAATGCTGCAATGGACATGGAGGGCAACTATCTCTTTGAAATCCCAATTTCAATTATTTTGGGTATAATATCCAGAAGTGGGGTTATTAGATCATATGGTAATTCTATTTTTAATGTTTTTGAGGAGCCTCTGTGTTTTCCCTTGGTGACTATGCTATTTTACCTGAACTGTGAGTCAGTTCTTAACTTCTTTAGGTCTTAATTTTTCCATCTGTAAATATGATTAATGATCAGAATTTTCTCACAGAATTCATATAAGTTACCTATATATTGTATATAAAACACTTGGTACAATGGACAACTTCCAATTATCTATGATAATTAGTGTTAACTCCATTTTTACAGAAAAAGACTGAAGCTCAGAGACTTTGGCCAAGGAAAGAAAATCAGTTCCCCTGTAGGCTCAGAGTCAGGCTTTACATTTTAGGGTTGAATGTCCTTGGCTTTGCCTTCAGGGTACCATCACCACCTGGAGTTTCGTGGTCTGGAAGAGACTTAAAGATGCTCCCCCTTCCCACCTCAACAACTATACCCAAATCTTTGGGGCTATAGCTCATCTATTGAACAATAAAACATTTAGACATCCCCAAGGTTTCTGTCCTCAATATTGAGTTGTACTATTGGTTATTGAGTGTTGGGTGAAGAATTCCTAGCTTTCTTTGGAAACTGGCCAATGCTTATGGATGTTATTACCTGGAAGATGGACTCCTTCAGTATTCTTTCACATAAATCTCAGTAAAAACCCATGTCAGACTTGCTTAAGCAGTTGGTGGTATGTTTTGGGTCATGTAACACAAATTCCAGGAATCCATCTAGATACAAGTGCTTTTTTAAAAGAGGTTTTTAAAGCTCTGCTTTTTCCTCTTATAAAATGAGACAGAATTCAACATACACTTAGCATGCAACCCAGACATTTCACTCCTGTGTATTTACCCAAGATAATTGGAAATTAAAATGACATCCACACAAAGAAATCTACACTAATATCCATAGAAGCTTCATTCATAATGGCCCCAAACTGGAAACAACCCAAATGTTCATCAACAGGAGAGCGAATAAACAAACTGTGTTGTGTCTACACAATGGAAGCCTTCTCATCAATAGAAAGAATGAATATTGATACATGCAAAAACATGGTTGAATCTCAAAATCATTAGTTGAGTGAAAGAAGCCAGGCACATATTATATTATTTTATTATATGAGATTCTAAAGAGGTAAAACTATTGTGATAGAAAGTGGACCAGTGGTTGCCTGGGGTTGGAATGGAATAATTAACTGCAAATAAATGTGAGAGATGTTTCTGAGGTGATGAATATTTCTCTCTCTAGATTGTCATTGTGGTTACTGGACTGCACATTTGTGTCAAAATGTATCAGATTGTACATTTAATATGGGTGTATTTTATTGCAGGTAAATTATACCTCAAGAATTTTATCTTTAAAAATCTACCTCTATCTCTAGGCTCTGCTTGCCTCTATGTAGCTTGATTCTCAGACCACCTTCCCCCAGGGCAAAGACAGCCCGGGTAGTTTATGGCCCTCTCTTCAGGAACCCCAAAGGACAGGGAGCTTCTTCTTATATATAGTTATGGCATGGATTGTCATTGGACTATCTGTGGTCATATGACCTTCCTTGAACCAATCACTATCTGGGGATGGTAGTGGAATTTTTCTGATTGGTCATATGCTAGATCCAGGAGGTGGAGTCAGCCCCCCAAACTACAGAATGCAGTGGGAGGAGTCTACTCCATCCCAGGTCATCCACACCCCCACACTGCACCATCCTCTTCTTCCACCCCCTCCACCAAAGAGAAGTAGAGGTGCTCTTACTAAAGATGAAGGAATGGATGTAAATGCAATAGAAGTCTTCTCCATCTGCTCCATAGACCTTCTCTGTATATAACCTTTTTTAAAAGAAGATTTTATTTACTTTTTAGAGAAGGGAAGGGAGGGAGAAAGAGAGGGAGAGAAACATCAGTGTCTGGTTGCCTCTCATGTGCTCCCTCCTGGGGACTTGGTTCGCAACCCAGCCATGTGCCCTGACTGGGAATGGAACCAGTGACCCTTTGGTTCTCAGGCTGGCACTCAATCCACTGAACCACATCAGCCAGGGCAGTATGCAACCTTTTCTGGCTGGGCACCCATCTGTCTTTCAGACCTCTCACCCTCCAAAATTAGATCCACTTCTGTCTCATCACTTTTGTGGTGTCTGCCAGCATGAGGAGTAGAAAGACAAAGGCATTGGAGTCATACATGTGGGTTCAAATCTCAGTTCTGCTTCTTCCTGGCCTCTTGATCCTAGGTGACATATTTAAGCTCTCTAAGAGTCAGTGTCCTCATCTATGAAATGAGGATAATTGTAAGACTTACCCCATGATGCCGTGGGTGTTAACTGAGATAATTCCTATCAAGTATTTACATAATTTCTGGCATACAGTATGCACTTAATCGATGTCATCTATTATTACTTTCGTTAAAACTTTGGATTTCCTTTAAGTATTTACCTATGACCAGGCATAGCAGACATATTAGTGCCCTGCCATATGCCCTTGGTACTTTTATTCCCATATACAATGATGGCATCCTACTACCAGAACCTTCCATTCATTCTGTCTGGGGGCTTTCTCTGGCACACTCACCTGCATGTAAGGGGCAGGGCTAGGCATTCTGAGAGGTAAGTTCCCGGGGAATAGCCCTCAGCCAGTGATGGATACCCAGCCTTATAATCTCTTGGGTGACACAACTCTGGGGCACATTCCACAGCATCTCCCAGGGTTATCCCTGCCCCATCCTCATCTCCAGATTGAGCCTCAGTTGCCTGCTGCCATAACATGCCCTTTAACACTGGATTGGCTTACACCCCTTCTCTGTCTTACTTCCCTGCTCCTTTCTACCTACCACATAAACTGTGTGCACCCAAACTTTATTTCAGAGCTTGCTTCTGAGGGAACCCGACCTCAGACCCAGACCCCATAAGTGGGTTGAAACATCACATTTCTCTGCTCTTGGCTGGACTCACTACATTGTGTCGTGTCATGGTGTACGGTAGTTAGCTCCTTCAGGCCAGAGGCATTGACTGACAACTCTTTAAGTCTTTGATGAATAAAATATGGTAGAAAAGAATTAATTATTTCTTAATAAATGCAGCTTGCTGGGCAGGCAGACTCTGTAAAAAAAAAAAACATTATAAGAGAGGAATTCATTGGGGGAAATGAATCCCCAAAGACGCTTTCATTGCAAAAAGGGGGAGAGTCAATGACAGATAAATATTGGTTGAGTGATTGATTAGCCTGGCTCCTATCCTGGCTATTACTTACTGTCAGAATAATGGGCTGTGGGTTTATGTGCAGCCAAATGACTTTGCATAAATGCAGGGCTTAGAAGGCTAAGCATACACCTCCTGGCCACTCTTGTAGCTCATTGTGTTGATAGATAGGAACTAGTTTGAATTAACAGTGGCTAACCCAAATCCCACTGGACACCATGGTTACAATGGGTCTTACTTCCGACATATTGGAAATGACTTCACTAGAGATCCACAGTCCCAGATTTTAATCCCTCTCTTGTCATTGCCTTCTTGTGTGGCCTTGGTGAGTCCCCAACTCTGTGTGGCCTTTAATTTCCTTTTTGTGAGATGGAGTGTGTTGGATGAAGAGCCCCAGTCATTTACGGTTTGTGAGCCACATGAGTGCTATTGCCTTGTCAATAGTGTACTTGGCCATTGCACCTTCTCCATAACGTGGATGGTAGCAAATTGGCCCAGCTCCATTTTACAGGTGGAATAACTGAGGTAGAGTGAGCAATACGATATCACTACTTACTGTGCCAAGTTTTAAAATACAGAATGTAGTTTCCGAGACTTGACAGGAAGACAGCCAAGGGTAAGGCAGCTTATACGTGTACAAAGGAAACACTGGTGTTCAGGTAGAGCATGCCAGTGCGGGAAGCTTGTGAGCACTAGAGTCTGGTAGACATGAGTTCAAGTCTTATCTTGGCTCCTTACTGGCTCTCTGAACCTCATTGTCTCCACTTTGAAAACATGAGAAATAATATTCATGTCACAAGGCTGAGGTTAAGGTCACATGTGAGAGCACTGCTATAAACACTTGCCCCCAAAACATCTACCAGGTACCTAAAGTATGGGCTCATTTAATCCCCATTCACATCGGGTGTTAAAACTTTCCCTCTGATTTCAGATGTATCAGTTCCATCACTTCACAACTCATAAGCTTCAGTCCTTTCAACACAAGCCAACCTCAGATCTTTTCTGAGGTTCTGTTTCATATTTACTGTAGTATTTATGTATTTTAAAACCACTGAATGCATGTAACACTGTGCTACCATTCTTACTAGGTTCCTGTTTTTTTTAATGTGTCACTGATGAAGTTTTTGAGTGTTGTGCCTCAACCTCATTCGCCCATTAGCTTTGTAGCTTCTCTTTCGCAGGATTGCATGGTGCAGTAGATTTTAGGAACACATGCATTGTACGATAGCACCACGGACTGTGTGATGAAGTCAGGTGCTTAGCACAGTGCATAGTACAGAGTAAATATTCAAGTGCTCTCCATCCCTCACTTTTTATCCTCATATGAGAACAAGTAAAAGACCTGAATTGTGACTCTTGATTGTTACTAGGTAGAAAAGAGGAGTTTATTAGAGTTCTGTAGGGATCCTGCATGAATAGGAATATAACTTGGCTTCAGGAAGGCATAGTTATGATCTTCAGTTGTAAGAAACAGAAAACTCAATTCACACTTGTTAAGACAAAAAAAGGTTTATTGGTTTGTAACTAAAAAGTTCCTCCAAGAATTGCTTCCATCACAGCTGGATCAAGGAACTAAAGCCATGCTATATTACTGGGATGTGTTTCCATCTCTCTGCCCTGCCTTCTGCTGTGTTGGCTCTATTTTTAGGAAGGATTTATCCTCATGGTGGCAAGATGGTGGCCAGCAATTCCTGGCTCATGTCCATACAGCTTCACGTCTGGTGAAAAAGAGAGAGGGCTTCTTTCTTCTAATCTCATCTGCCTGATCCTGAGATTTACTGGCTCTAATTGGTTCATATTCCTATTCCTAAAATTATAATTGTGGCCAGAGGGATGCCTGTCCTCATTTGGCTAGGCTTGGGTGTCATACTGTCCCCCAGAACGGGGCGGGTGGGGGATGGTCAGTTCTTATGCCAATGGCTAGGACTGAGAGTGGGAAGAGGGAAGGTTCACCAAAGGAAATTCAAAGTATTAGTGCCTGAATAAGGAAGAATGAATATTGGACAGGCAAAAACAACAAAATTCCACTATACAAAGTGACCCAAACCAGTGATATGGAAGCCATTTAGATTTTCTTTGCTACTTAATTTCTCTGCTTTTCTGATACACACAATCTTCATAATGGGCAGAATCTGCCAACCCCACACTTCCCAAACTGTTGTACAGCCAGCCACCAGAAGGGAGTGAATACCCCAATTCAAATATCTAAAAGAAGGATTCTGACCCAGCTAGGATCAGCGACCCACTTACATTCACATGACCTGAGTCAGACATGGAGGTGTTGCTATTTTGTTGTATAAATAGACTGCCAGGAGCCCAGTGTTATGCCTCCAGATGAGAAGACCAACAGGAATGGTCATTGTGAGTCAGGTAGACTACCTAGTAGGTGTCCATAACAAGGCAGTCCTTCTCAACTTGTTCTACTCTACCTCCACTGCTTTCAGGATTCAAGTATTCCAAGATGGCTTAGTCCATGGTTAATTAAGTGAAGGAGGCATATGAAGATACATCTCTCTGAGGCCAGAGTCTTCATCTTCCCCAAGCAGAAAAGTAGTCTGCTTGTCTCCTTGGGGCCCATTTAGAAGGATAGAGGGGAACACAGAGGAGTGGAGTTAGTGGTAGGTAGAGACAGTCAGCACTATCAGCATCTTCTACAAATGACCCAACTTCTCAGCTTCTGTTTCACCTCCTGGCCCTGCTAGACTTGCTAATGAATAGTGATGCTGACTCATATCTTATAGAAGTCGGGTCATTGGGATGTTCTTTTTTTTCTGGGATGAGGGAAATTGGATCATAGATACTCAGCCTCAGTCCAGAATTTGTGAGATATGAGAGCAGGAAGTAATTTAAGTTTATCTTTTTGGTCCATTTGGTGATTGTTTTGTGAGGCAGATTGTTATGATAGACCCAATTCTTCAGTCCTTCCTGTATGTACTCTTTTTCATGTGACTTTGCAGTTTCTGTCACCAAAGATGTGGGGCTATTTTCTTGCCTCTTAAGCTTCGTCTGGCCTGTGATTTTCTACAACCAATTGAATATGGTAGAAGTGGCTATTGCCAGTTCTGAGCTTAGAGCTGAAGGGCCCTTGTGTGTTTCTCCTTACTCTCTTACACTTCCACCATTGCCCAGAGAACATGTTCAGACTAGTTTGCTGGAGGATGAGAGATGTGAAACAGAGCCGGGATACCTCGTAACCCCATATGAGGTTATCGTAGATTAGTCAACAGTCAGCCAATCCCAGATGTGTGAATGAGCTGAGCTGATACTGGAAGATCTATCTAGATGATCCTAGGCTAAGTCACTAATCAAAGATCTGGAAGCAAAATAAATGCTTATTTAAAAAAAATACAGTATTTTTGGTGGGAGGGGGTGGTGACTAAAGTAGCATTGTTGTGGCAACATACAACTGGTATGTTTGGGATGGAGCTAATAGATCCACACACTGAGTATCTACTATGTGACAGACACCTTATGCACACTGCCTTCAGTCTTCCCAACACATTTAGATTGGTTGCATTTTGGAGGTAACTGAGATAAGAATTATGGAGGTTAAGTGACTTTCATAGGGCCACCCGGCTAGTAAAGGGTTGATTTGAGATAGCAAGACAAGCATTTATCTCTATGCCAATCTGCCTACCTCTCTGTGGTGTATCCACACCCAGAATCTCATGTTGTCAATAGCTGTTGGTCCAAAGATCTCAATAATTCAGAGTAAAGAGGGGGACACTGTCATGGACTTTGTTATCCTGAGGTTGATTATATCTTAATGTAACTCTCAGTTTTAATAATTTCTACTCTGAGGACTTTGAATTTGTTGATAGCATTAAAAGACATATTTAAAAGGATAAAGATTTGAACAGACAGTTCTCCAAAGATGACATATAAATGGTTGATACACACATGAAAAGATATACTCAGTATCATTAGTTTTCAGGGAAATGCAAATTAAAATCATATTACCCATTAGACATCTAATGATACATCACCCTTTAAAATGGCTAAGTTAAAGAGTGACAATTTCAAGTGATGGCAAAATGTGGACCAACTGGAATTCCCATACATTGCAGGTGTTAATGGTACAACGGAAAGAGTTTGGCAGTTTCTTTTATGAAGTTAAATCTACATTTACCATATGACTCACGATACAGGTAAATATGTCCATGCACAGACTTGTACACTAATGTTGTCGCAGCTTTATTCAGAATAATTTTAAACTGGAAACATCCTCAAATCAATTTTAGGTGAGTGGGTAAACTACATGTAAGATATTACTTAATGCTAAAAATGAGTAAATGACTGATATGCATTAATATGTATAAATTCTGAAAAATTGCAGTGAGAGGAAGGAGGTAGATATAAATGAGTACTTACTATATAATTCCATTTATGTGAAGACGTGAACTGACAAATCAAATCTATAATGACTGAAGGCAAATAAGTGTTTTTCTGTGGCAGAACCTGGGGCATATATAAAGCTGGAAACGCAAGGGGACTTTTAAAGGTGTTGGGAATGTTCTGTATTTGAATGGTGGTGCTGGTGGTTAAACTGATGTATAAATTTGTCAAAAGCCATCAAAATATATAATTAAAATAGGTGCATTCAAGTATATAAATTATACCCAGTAAAGTTGATTTTCAAAGAAACTTAAAATTAGGTCTTTTGAAAGTCATATAGTTAGAAATTCCTGGGAGAGGGTAGATGGTGTGGCCTAATCAGCTCCCTGAAAGTAGGAGAAAAAAGCCCCCAGCTGCCAAAGACAATTCAGAACCAAGGACAGCACCTCAGCATTCAATGATAAACTGCAGGGAAAACAGCCCAGAGCTTGGGAACAGAGTAAGCACTCACTCACTACAAGACAGTTCAAAATCCCTTTAATGAATGCCTACTATGTGCCAAGTATCACGTAAGGCCCTATTTATATGCATTATTTCATTTTATTCTCACCAGCTACTATTATTATCCTCACTTTGCAGTTGAGAAATCAAGCATTTCCTCAGTGCCATTTTATAAGGCAAAGAAAAAAAAAGCAGGCAACAATGAAGCACACATGCACAGGTTAAACTTGAAAACATTGGTCCTAGGTCCTGAAGGGGGGAAGGACATTCTTCCAGGGCGTCTGAAGGTGGAGTAGTGTTCAGGCAAGCAGATGTATGTGCCAGTGTGTGGAGGAGCTACAGGTACATTTCCCCCAGCCTCTGGCAGATCATTTTTTACATACAAAATTACTTGTCAGGCAGAATTTTTCTCCCATAGTTCTCATAGGGTAGAAACAAGAGTGTTACATAACACTCATCAGCAGTGTTGGTTTTGCAAGAACATCTTACCAAGATTGGGGGGGTGGGCAGAAGCAAGAGAGGATGAAAGTTATAGCTAAAAGAGCCTCAAAGGCTGTGCAGGAGGCTGGGTAAGAAAATAAGACAGAGATGAACTCTTCTTATAGGAGATTGGGCAAAGGTCCAGGCCAGGAGCTCAAACTCTGGGGTCCTCACCTGCCAGCATCTCTTTCCATCCACATTGTCATCACCGTGGTTACAGCCCCCATCTCTTGCTTGAACTCCAGAAGTAGCCTCCTAACTGGTTTTCCTTCTTTCAGCCTTTCCCTGTGTTGACCCTAGAGCTTTGTAGACATATGTCTGATTCTTTCACTGCTTCCTATCAAATGTATTAAACATTCTCTCAAATTGAACTTGCTTCATAAGCATCAAGTGCCAATCAAAATTTGGGCTTTGCTACATTACCTGTCTCTTTCCTTGCTTCTGTGTACCCCATTGAAGTATTTGCAGGTCCCTGAATGCACCATGCTGTGCTGAATTTTGCCTATGTTGTTCCTTCTACCTAAATGCCCTTTCCTGCCTGAACTATCTCTCTAACTTCTGAATAGCCTCAAATGAAGAACTCAGGTGTCAGCCCCTCTCAGAATCTTCCTTGGATTTCTACCCCTTACACTTCCAGCTGTATTAGAGATCCTTTCTCTGTGCTACTATAGTATCCTTATACCAGTCTCCTATTAAAACTTTCACAAGGGAATATGCTGGTTTGTTCAATCATTCTGTAGTTTACCTTCTTTTCTCCATTCCTTCCCTTTCCTCCATTTCCTTTAGAGCAACTGGGATGATTATACTGAGGCCCACAAGGTCCTGTACAATCTAGCCCCTGTCCCCACTTTAACCTCATCTTATCCTGGTCTCCCTACTCCTGATCACTCTGTTCCAAAACCCTGGCTTTTTTCAGGTCTTCCAATGTGTGCCATACTCCTTCCTGCCTCAGGGCCTTTGTATGTGCTGTTCCTAGTGACTGGAATGCCCTCATCTTTCCCCAAAGTTGCCCATCTCATGGTTAATTCCTATACATCCTTTGGAGTGCAGCTCAATCGTTTTCCCTGGGACAACTTCTCTGAGATTTACTATCACCCTGCATGTTTCTTTAAATACATGTACTGACAATTGAAGTTATATATTGCTGATGTGATCATTTGTTAATTCTCTCCCCTACTAGACCATAAACAACATGGATGCAGAGACCACATGTCATGTCTATTTTACTCACCACTTAATTACTAGTGTCTGGCACATCATAGAGGCTCAATAAATATCTGTCAAATGACTGAATGGCTCTCTCTACCTCAGTCCCTTATTAATACCAGAAAATTCATAATATTAATTGTAACGCCTCATGTTTCAGTTTGCAAATGATTTTGAGATGCAATGTCTTGTATGATTCTACTTGAACTTTCTAACAGGGAAATTAGTGCACTTTTCAGATGAGGAATTTAAGGATCAGAGAGGCTAAGTGACTTGCACAAGGTCATAAAGCTGTTCAAGAACCTCCACCTCCAGCTCTCTGCACTCTCCCACCCCCAGCTTCATTGTTTGGAGAAAGACATGCCTCGGTGATGTGTCAATGCCATGGGTTTGTTTATTTTCATAACTCATAGAGAAGATTGTGAGACTAGGGAAGGTGGCGTATTCAGAGCCCAGAGAAAGCTACAGTATAATTCAGGCCCTTATTACATTACCCTTCAGAAGATGAATTGGAGCTGCCAAGCATTTGCCTAAATCAATAAGCGGCATGGCATTAACTAGTACGAGGTTCATTTTTCCTTCCCAAATGAGGAGCAGTTGGTGTACAGGGAATGCACAAACCCCACACACCTGTTCCTTGGCAATGACCGCAAGAACAAAAGCTCCGTGAAAAAAGGCAGAATTGGGAGACCATGGGGGCTCTGGAGCCATACAGACCTGGCTTCAGATCCTAGCTCTGACAGTTTCCAGCTGTGTGACCTGGACCTCAGTTTTCTTATCTGAAAACTGGGGATGAGAAAGCGTGTCTCATTATCCCCACTGGTTGCTGGTCTGCTTGATTTCCTTGTCTCTCAAGTCCTGTCAACTCCATCTGTGTAATGTGTCCTGAATCTCTATGCTTCTTGGCACCATTTAGGTC
This sequence comes from Macrotus californicus, assembly GCA_007922815.1. Taxonomy (NCBI): domain Eukaryota; kingdom Metazoa; phylum Chordata; class Mammalia; order Chiroptera; family Phyllostomidae; genus Macrotus; species Macrotus californicus. The sequence continues at coordinate 42,888 of VMDR010003266.1, forward strand.
CAAACCACCATTATCTCTCTGTTGGTGGACTTCCATAGCCTCTTACCAGGTCTATCTAATTTTCACTCCCTTTACAGTTCATTCTCCACACAGCAACCAGGATGGTCCTTTAAAACAAATTAAATCCTCTTCAAATCACCCACCTGCAAACTCCTCACTGTGTGTCACAAGGTCTTCCTTTGGTCTCTGTCTTCTTTTCTTGTTCCTGTACCTCTTCCTCTGCCTTTATTACTTTGTTCCAATCACACTGGCCTCCTTTCTGTTCCTTAAAACACATGACACTTGTCCCCACTCCCAGGCCTTTGTACTTGTTAGCACTACCTGCTGTTATTGCTACTCTGTAGTGTTTGCATGACCATCTTCTTCTTGTCATTCAGATTTCAGCTCAAATGCCACTTCTACAAATGGTCTCCTTTTCTAAAAAAGCTTCCTGCCCTTCCAGCCTCTTTCTTTTGCATCTCCCTGCTTAAAATTTTTATAGCATTGATCACATTCCAAATGATCTCATTCATTTGCATGTTTTCATGTTTATGCCCTGACTCCCTCATTAGAATATAAACTTCAAGAGAGAGGGATCTGGCCTATTTTTTCCCTGCTCTACCATCAGTGCCTTATGCAGTGTCTGATGCATAAGACATCCCAACAGAATTTTTGAATTAAAAATATTGAAAAGTCACTCAGTGAATAAAGCTTCTTTTCTTTTTTCCTATCATGCTAAAGTCTGAGGACTCTTAGAGGTAGATTTTTGGGGGCAAGTGAATAATACACATAAGATTTTAAGAGTTATAAGCAAATATTACTTGTCTTAAGCTGCCCTACTGAGCTTTGCAAGCCCCTTTTCTAGAGCCAGCCTGGCTTTTCTGGCACTTGGAATGGGGAACAAGTGTGAGATCCTCCATCTCACCCCAGTTACTCCTGACCTGGAAATGTGTACCTCTGCTTCAGAGGTGAGTAACAGGTGTCCTGTAGAAGATACAAAGCCCTTCATCTTTCCATCCATCCATCCATCCATCCATTCACTAAATATTGTGTTGTTGGGGGCAGACTCTGTGAGTACTGGATGCGGTACCCGGGATGAAGCACACAACTTTTTCTCTCAAAAGCACACAGCCAGGTCAGCTGTCTTGGTGATGGCACTTTATCAAAGCAGTGTAGCTGTCCACAGAAACAGTGCTTATACCCCAAAGTAGTTCCCTTTCATTATCCTCTCTACCCTGACCAAATGAAACCTGCTTACTCAGCCAACCTGATGTCCAGTTTTCCTTTCTTTGATCTCCCTGTCATTATCAGGCTTTGCAACCTGCCTGACTTCTCCCTCATGTCCAATGTCAGACCCTGTTCTCTGTTCGGCTGTTCTCTTCCCTGTTAGAGTCAAGCAGCCCCAGACAGAGCTTCTGTAGTACACACTCCACCCTTGCCAGCCATCCTGAGGCCTGGCCTTGCAAACAAGGAGCTGTATGCAGCTCTACTCTGATGCTGTGCTTTGAAATCTTCTTGAAGATCTTGGCTATTATAAATAATGCTGCTCTAAACATAGGGGTGCATATATTCTTTCTGATTGGTGTTTTGGGATTCTTAGGATACATTCCCAAGAAATGGGATCAACGGGTCAGCCCAAGTATCCATCAGTAGATGAGTGGATAGAAAAGATGTGGCATATTTACACAATGGAATACTACTTGACTATAAAAAAGAAGGAAATCTTATACTTTGCAACAGCATGGGTGGACCTGGAGAGCATTGTGCTAAGTGAAATAAGCTAGTCAGAGAAAGACAAATACCATATGAACTCACCTATACGTGAAATCTAATGAACAAAATAGACTGACAAAAAAATAGACCAGAGGCATTAATACATGGAACAGACTGACAGATCTCAGAGGGGTGAGGGGTGGGGATCACTGGAAGAGATTAGCAAAAGGACATGTATGCATGTGTGCATAGCCCATGGACACAGACATCAAAGCAGTGAAGATGGGGGGGTGGTGGTGCAAGGCATGGGTAGAGGGGGCAAAAGTGGGGAAAATGGTGGACATCTCTAGTAGTATCAACAGTAAAAAAATATCCTGACAAAGAGTTTGTTTTAATGTAAGATTCTGAGGCTCTGATCAAGTTTCAAAACCACTGATCAGATCGAATGAATGCACAAGCCAGATTCTCCTCATTTCAGCACAGTGTCAAAGCAGTGCCTAGGCTGACAGTTCTCAGAGGCTTGTTGGGGAAACTTGATAAAAATACCAGTTCCTGGGCTTCCCCTCCATGGATTCCAACTCCGCGTGTATTCGATGGGGCTCAAGCACCTGTGATTTTCAGACTCCTCAGGAGCTCTGATACAAGTCCAGGCATCAATGTTAAGACTATTTAACAGAGGTTAAGACATGCACACTATCTGGTCATCAAGTACCTGGAGCATCTTCTCTCCTCTTGTATTGGACTTGAAGATGCTTCTGTTTCTTTGTGCACCCAAAGTTGACATCTTTTTTCCTGCAGCATAAAGTCCAAGCTCCTTAGCCTTCGGCAGGCTGAACTCACTGCCCCAGTAGCCTCCTCCAGCACCGCATTCCTCTTTGAACCCACACTCTGTTAGTCTAGAGCTTTGCCCTTATACCTCAGGACTTTCGCTTTTCTCTCTGACAAGAGTAGCTTAAGCTTGTTGAAATTTTGCTGACTGCCCCTTCAAGGCACAGCCCTCAGTTCTTCTCCTCCAGGAAGTCCCCTTGGCATTCCTCCCAGCAGAACCAATCTCTGTCCCTCTGGCTCCGGCAGCACATAGCTTGCTTCTGTGTTTCACTTCACTGTGTCCCCTCCCACTCCCCCCCCTCCCCGCTGCCCCATTCTTACTTGTTTACCCAGTTTGTTTCCTCTTAGACTATAAGTTTTGTATCATGCTCCAAAACTTAGCTGGCTAAAAAAAATGTATATTTATGGTCCTTGAATGAAAGGAGAGGACCCTGTTTAGAGCGTGCTTGGGAACTGACTCATGGGGTTTTGCGGACTCTACCTGTGATCTGTCTTACCAGATGGAATCTGAAAATCCTGTTGAGGGCAGGGGTCCTAGGGGAAGTCTAATTTAGTTCCCCAATTTCTGACAGCCTCCTGTCAGATCCGCATGGCGCTGATGGGTATCTGTGGGGCAGGAAGAACTTAGATTCGGAAAGATATGGGTTTGAATCCCAGCTCTGCTGTTTACCGGCTGTCTGACCTTAGGCAAGTCGCCGAACCTCTCTAAACCTTGGTTTTCTCACACATAAAATGATTGCTTTAACAAAACAAATGTTTACTGAGTACCTACTAAGTGCCAGCCCTGAAGTAGGTGCTGGCTGTGTGGGAGTGAATGAAGTGGATATAGACCTTAGGGACTAAGGACCCCAAGCCAGTGACTTTAACAATTGGGTCTATGGTTTCAATGCAGAGAGAGGACTTCAAGGGAAGGTGTCCCCAGGAAGCTGTGGGGCTGAGACCAGAAGGTAAGTATAAATGGCAGGGGTTATAGGAGGATTCCAGGCAGAGGCAACAGTGTGTGTGTGAAGGCCCAGAGGTGGGCGGGGACCTGGTTAGCGAGTTGGGGGCATTAAAGGAACTGCTATGATGTCTCAGCCTGTGGTGACTTGGTACACTGGTGGCCCCCAGCAGGATACTAGGGTGGTAGACGAGTGATCACTTAAAATCTCACTTAAAATCTCATCTTAATAGTATTCTCTTTACTTTCGGCATGTTTAAATATTCCTATTGTAAAATGTCAAGTAAAAATGAATATTGATGTTGATGCTTATAGTCTCCAGTTGAAAAGCCACGTGAATACTGCATGGGGCAGTTAAGCACATAGACTTTGGACCCCTGATGCCTGTTTGAATCCCTGCTCTTTGATTCCTGGCCCCGTGACCTTGTGCCAGTTCCTTGTGCCTCAGTGTCCTGATCTGTATTATGGTACTTCCTACCTTAAACGACTCTTACAGAAATTCAAGATGTTTGTTATTATTAATGGAAATAAATTAAAGTTTTAAAATGCATTTAGGTCAAAATTGGGAGTCAATATAAAAACAAGTTTGTTTGAGTACTTACCAGGTATCGTTCTGTTATTTGACACATCTCAACTGAACATGTACCATGACGTGGGTGCTACTAACCCAGTTTCCAGGTGAGACAGCTAGGTAGTTTGCTCTGGGTGATGCAGTTAATAGCAGAATAAGGATTTCAATGCTGGCATGCAGCCTCCAGCTCCCACACCACTCACCATTATACCACACTATCTTGGATTAAATAGTATGGACGGCCCATGATCACAGTATGTGTAATGAAGGGCTCTTCACTCAGGTATTCACTCAAGGGCTATTTATTAAGCATCTACTGTGTGCCTGGCTCCATTGCAAATGCTGGGATTACAATGGTGAACTGTAAGTCTCCGGCAGCGCTTCAGTCTACAGGTGATAAATCAGTAAACAAAGACATAACCCAGATAATTTCAGGCCCAGATCAGTCCTGTGAAGCAAATAAAGCCTGATAATGGGATAGAGAGCGACTGGAGCGCTTTTGTTTGGCTGCCCCTGTGGGAGAGGCCACACGGTGCTCGGAAGGAAGGTTTTTGTTTTGTCTCCCCTGCCACAGCTTGTCTCTCCCGATAAGCCAGGCCACGTCACTGTTAGGAATTCAATCCAGACTTCAAGACGGTCATGCCTATTAAGTCAGACCTTCCGACGAGTGTGCAGAGCACAGATTTATTATATGTCAATGTTTGTTTAAATTTGTAACTCTCTCACAGTGGAACTGAGGAGGCAGCCTCCAAATAATCATCAAAGCCCATTCATTTTCTCCAAGTGCAATAGCATGTTAATCAGACATCGCCAAGAAGCTGTGGTTCAGGGGGGATGCTGATCTAAGACAGATATCTTATCCACCTCCTGCCCCTTTTCGGGGAGAGTCAAGTTTTCCTCTGGGGCTGTCTATTGTACACAGTCTTGTGTTGAAGATAAATGCAGAATCACAATGTATTTGAGCCAGAGGGGAGCTTATTGATGGAGGCTGTATCTTCTGAACCTACATTCAGGCCTTACCTAGGCCGACAAAGGATTTTTGAGCTCCCTCTAAGAGTGAGAGGCGTTCCGGATGTGGAATCCAGACTCCCAGTGGGCAGAGTTTCTAAATGGTTTGGGGGCTGTGTGATAGAGAGGATTTCCCGGGCCTGCCCTGGGGGGAGCCAGGATGGATTCTTGCTCTGATTTTGTATCATCAATTCTCTTTTCTCATCTTCCAGAACACAGAGCTCAGAGAAGACATGACTAACCAATATTCACACAGTGAGTTATTGAGCGAACTAATATTCCCGACAAAGCAGTCAGGTAATGTCTTATGAAAGGGAATTTAACTGAGCCTCCTCCTGCCTAAAGCCCTCCCTGGCTCCCCATTGCTCCAACAAGGACTGTTAAACTCCTCACTCTAGTCTACAGTACCCTGTATGATCTGGCCCTGGTCTATTTTGACTTCTCACTTTTGTCATTTCTCGTAGTTTCGAAGGCAGCCACCTTCATATGTTTAAATTCCTTAGACATTTTAGACTCTCTTTCACCTTGACTAGTATTACTTTTTCTACCAAAAGCACACTATCTCTACACCTGACTAATTTCCGCTCATCCTTCATGCTTCAGTTGCAACATCGTTTCTTCTAGGATGTCTTCCTGGAACCTCTGGGTTAGACCAGCCTCTTCTGCTCTGTCTTCTCCTTACACCATGTACTCCCCTCACATATTCCTCTGACCAAACAAACAGTATTAATGTTGAAGATGATGGCTAGTGTGAGGTTCTCTCTCTAGTGGGTCTGATTTGGTCTTTCCTGGAAAAATAAACTGAGGAAGGCTACAAGTTTATCCCATGAGGACTCCCCCAACTTCCAGCTCTTTATCCTTGCCTTGATTTCATGTCTCTGGGGTAGTGTTTTGAGACTGACTCTGGCAGTTTTCTCATAAAGCTTCCTCTGCCCCTTCTGCCCACCATGGGAAGAAGGAAGCCAGCTCACTCCCTGCCCCTGGCCAGAAGGCTGCCTGTCCCCTCCATTGCGCAGACCATCAGTCCATAATGCTTCATCCATTGTGTGGAAAAATCAGAAAAATTTCGTGGAGTCTTTGGGGACAAGGACAGGACCACCAGCTGTGACTTCCAATGCTGGGACATATCCAGCCCCAGATTGTGGTAGATTTTCCGCTTTTATTTCAAGCAATTTTTCTTAGGCAACAGAGGGAAGTCTGTAGTCTGCCTGCTTACCCAGCGTGTGGGAATTAGCTTTGTGATAGTAGCTTTCTGGAGGGTGCCTGGATGTTACTGCATAATAGTTCTTCCCTTCAGAAAAAGGATAAACACAGAATATCCCCAATAGGGCCATCTGAGAAATGTGACAAGAAATAAACATATATTAAGTACCTCCCGAGTGCCAGAATCTGTGCTAGATTATTAACATTCTTTATTTCACTTGAGGCTCACACAGTCCTATGGGCTTAATACAACTAATAATATTCAATAATAAAATCACTAAAGCATACTGAGCACTTGCCATGTCCCAGACCTTATGTTGGGTGCTTAAAATGCATCATCTCATTGGATCATTACCACCTCCCTGTAAAGTGGAAGTTATTAATGTTCCTTCATGTAGAGAGACATGGAAATGTAGAGAAGCTAGGAAACATGAACAGTTTTACACCATCTGTAAGTGGGATTCAGACTCTGTCCAGCACACTCCAATGCTCATGTTATTTTCAGCGTCCTGCACTTCTGTTTAATGGTTAGCTGAGCTGATCACCCAACATTCTGAGGCTTCCCAAAGGATATCATCCCAGGAAACAACACTGCACACCAGGAGTTTCCTGAGATGGATTCAGAAGTCTCAGCTTTAAGGTAGCATGTCTACAACATGTGCAAGCTAAATAACTCATTTCTTATTTGTTTCCCCCATACAAACTCTGTTGTGTTGATAAATGGCCTATCTCAAAATACAATATAATGGTGGAGTAACAGGTGATTTCTTTGATTTTGCATAACTCGAAATCAGATGGGATTATCAGAACTTGTGATCACCATGATAAGGAGGGCAAACACTTATGTCACCAAAACACACTGAGGCATCCCTTAAGTGTGCAATTCCTAATAAGCTTTGTGAGCCATTGAAAATACCTTATGGACTTACAGCATTTTAAAAAAAGTACTTTATGGATCTAGGAGTTTAGCAATGAAGCTCTGTTGGAAGACAAGCTTTGGACTTGAAGAGAACATCCTAACGGTTAGAGATAATGAGGTCTAATTGATCAACTATGTGTGGGTTTAACTGAGTAGACCATTCAAACATGAGGAGTTAATTATTCAATTATCAAATACATTCACTTATTCATTTAATAGTTCATTTTTCCTATTATTTATTGACTAATTCTGTCATTTAACTCTTTAACCCGTTAGTCATTCAACAAATATTTCTGGTCTAGCCTGTGAGGTGCTGAGTTCTCTTTGTTGGGGAAATATTCCAAGGTGTACTAGAATTCGGGGCCAAGAGACCAAAAAAAAAAAAGAGGCAGACAGCTCCAGAATTCAACAAAAAGTTTATTAAGGGAACTTACTGACTTAAGCTGAGTCTTGGGCGGCAGCAAGATAGTGGATTTCCACGCCCAAATGGGAATGGGGCTTGATATATAATCTGCAGGAATCAGGTGACTTGTTGAGTGGTATATTTCGAAGCAGTAAACAACTTAATAGGCCTCCTAATCTATGTAAAAAAAAAAATTCTTTCAGGTGATTTGGGCTTGTCCCTCATGGCTGAACTGGTGGTCAGTGAAAGCAACTTGCTTCTTAAGATGGTATTTGTCCAGTCAAGTACAAGAAACCATTTTATCTTAAAAGAAGTCTACTCTTCATTCCAGGCATTATTGGCAAATCCAAAGGCTCGAGCAGCCATTAGAATTTTTGGTTAGCAGTTTGTGTGGGTGTGTTGAGTTTGCAGGCTTTCTCTTGGTGTTTTGCCAGGTGGGTTTCTAAGAATTATGGAAGTGTTTCATGGCTCAGGAAAAGAAAACAACATTGATGAACGGTCCCAGACTGCTCTGGGTTAGAAGTTAGAAGTTAGCATACCTGGGCCACGGGATGGCCCTGCTCCCTGACAACTGTGCCTTTTCTGGTGAGTTGAGGAATGTCTTTAAGTCTCACTTTCCCCACCTATAAAATAAGCAGATTGAGCAGATGTGGCCAGCCCTCTGAGCATGTGGTCAGCCCTCCATAGGTAATCACTTCCTTTGTTTCTCTTCCTCTGGGCTTGCAATGAGAAGTCACCAGTAAATGACCCAGTTTGGTGTGCTCTGTACACACTGGGGAGGAAAATGTGTCCTCTCTGTTGCTTTCCTGCCCTGGATTACTGATAGTGGTGGGGGAGCAGGAGAATGTGGGGCCAGCTGCAGGTGTGATAGCCACAACAAGAATGGTGCCTGGCAGCCTGAATTTCTTCTGTGTTCCGTAGCTTAAATCTTCCCTATCAAGAGGGGAAAATTAGACAAAGGAAACACTGTGAAAGGATAATGAGTCTTCTTCCTGCTGCTCTTCTTCCCGGGACCCGTGCAGTCGAAATGTCCTGGCTTTACTCTCCTACCCCAGCTCAGCTCATGCTGCCAGCCGATTGTCACCTTGGGCAATGTTCATTTTGGGAGGAGGATGACATGGGGTCAGATCATCCCTCTCTGTGGCTTGGTACAGCACTTGGAATCCCACTCTTGATTTTTTTCTTTGATATTTGTTTTATCATTTGCCCCTACACATTATCTTATGCATCTTCTTAAATAGAGAAACAACTTCTAGGAATTTATTCTGAAGAAATCAGCTGGGAGGTGTCAAACTAAATGTCTCAAAAAGGGGATATTACATCAATAAAGTGTGTCACTGTATCATGATTTAGAATAACTACTGACATGGGAAGATATCTATAGGGTATTGTTAAGTTTTTCAAAAGTATGGTTATAAAACTGTAAGAATAATATGATCCTACTTGTGATATGGAGAAAGCTATGGATAGATATGTAGATATATTGATGTATAACAACATGTTAAAGTTAAATCTCTGAGTGGGGATATTATGGGTCCATTTTATTTTTTTCCTTCTATACTTGTCCATAATTTTTAATTTTCTATGGTCATCATATTTTGTATTGGTAGTAAAAAATATGTAAATATTATCATAGAATCTAGATGGGGAAACTAGAGCATAGAGACATTATCTGTCTTTCTTTAGTGTCTTAACGAACTGGTAATAGATTAGGGGTCTGTCTTTCTGCTTCCGTGTGACATCCTGCCTGCTAAAGACCCATCAAGAAGAATGTCCCGGAAAAACCCCAAATATTTTGCCATGTCTGTCTCATATGTAAGTCTCTAAGGGTAGAAGTAGTAATAACTTAGTGTGCTCTGGAGTTCTGTTTTACCACTCTTTATCTGTGTGACTTTGGGTATCAATTCTATCTGAAAACTGGAGTTAATAACTACTATTACAAAGGAGGGTTCCATGAGATGATGCTTCTCAACTATGCTTAACACATTCCAGTTTGGGGCTCAGAAAATATTACTCTCTATGCTGTGATCTCTTATCACCTTATTTCATCTACATGCTTTCTCTTTTCTCTTCCTCCTCCGCTGCCTCCTCCTTCTCTTCCTCTTCCTTCTTCTGCTTTTGGTGGCATGAGCAGTGATTGTGTTGGAGCAAGTGGCTTAAACAAACAAGGGGGCAAGTCAAGGTCAATGTTGGAAGCTCATCCCTATTTCCAGAGGGAGGACTACTCTGAATTAGAACCCAATTTGCCCTCAGTCACACCCCATCCAGTTTTTGTGCCATGAAAGCATTTTTAGACCTTTAATACCTCTCATTGCAAACCTTAAAGACCTGAGGAAGGATCAAGTAAATCTAGCTTGCCCACTGATGCTAGAAATCCCTAGTCATTAAAAAGTAATCATAAACCAAGAAAAGAAGAAACAAACAATATTGTATAAAACTCCAAATTGGAACCCAGTCTCTGAAGAGCTGTAGGCCTCCATTAGTGATTTAGAGATTTCCCCCTCTTCCTTCTGAATATACTTCTGGGCCTTGGAAGTGAAATAGTTCTGCTGTAATAACTCTTGGTGAACATGTCACCCAAACTTTGTGGCTCTAGAGATGATTAAAGAGGAGTGAGGGAATGAAGAAATAAGGCCAAGGAGCCCTTTTGTCAGGCTTTGTCTTCTCAGAGCTCTGCAGTCATTGTGAAGGGAGACTCCTCCCTTACTCCACCCTGGTTGATGAGTAGTGACTCAACCACACCTCTTAAATATTCAAGGCTGCCGATCACACTGAAATAATCGAGCCTTGAATCCAATCTATGGCAAAAATACAACTGACTGACACACATGGGCTAAAAACCCTATTCAGATCACTTCACCAAACCAAGAAATCCATATGGCACCAAGTTGCTGGAGAGTTGTTTCTGTTTGCCTGGATTAAGTTAAATTCCTTTAACCATATGCTGCTCTTTTCCGGTGGCAGCCAAACTTCAAACATACTGATGGAAAGAGAGATTTTTAAAAAAATGCTACCTGAGCCAGGCCCTGGGCTGCATATGTATTTGGTCCTTCCAGCCCAGCTCAGTGTGGGTCTGGTGATTCTCATTCATGGCTGGGGAAACTGAGGCTCAGGGAATTTGAGTTACTCAAGTTGATACAGCTGTGAGAAATCAAGAAATCCTTTAGTAGTCCTTTTCCTCTCTACTCCCCACATGCAGTCCTCTATCAGGTACTGACAGCTCATCTCCATGATATAGTTTATACCTGATTGCTTCCTTTCATCTTTACTGCCTCCACCCGGGCCATCTCCATCACCTGTCACCTGAGCTATAGCCAGTGCCTCTAACAGCAGGTAGGTCTCTCTGCTACTATTCTAGCCCCTTACAATCCAGTCTCCGTGTGTTCATTCTTAATAGGTAAATTGGATTATATCATTCCATATGGCACCCTTGCAGAAGTTTTCCATCCACCAGGATTAAACGTGAGCGCCTCCCCATCACCTCTTTCTGTTTAACCTTGGCTGATTCCTTCTTTCCTCAGGGTGCTCAGCCTCCCTCATATTTCTTCATAGATCTTAAACCCACCAAGCTCCTTTCTGCCTCGGTCACTTCCCATTTGTACTTTTTTCTACTTTCTTCCTGGAATACTCTGCCTCCAGATGTTGGACATGGCTTCACTATCCAAGTCTTTGGTTATCTGTCACCTCACCAACGGATCTTCCATGACAATCCCAGCCAGAAAAGTCTCACCTCTTCACTCTTAGTCATTCTCTTTCACATAACCTATTTTCTGTTCTTTACAGCTCATACCAATCCCCGACATTATTAACATTTTGTTTACATATAGGTTTAATTTTATGTCATCCCTATTAGAACGTAACTTCCATGAGGACAGAGTTTAGAGCTCCATGTTTCTCACATATAGAACAATGCCTGGAACTTAGTCTGAATTCAATAGTCATTTGATGATTGAATAAATGATTCCATTCTTGGGTTTGGAAAACATGGCCATGCTCGGTGTCATTAGCTCTTTTTTTTGAAATGCACTTTTTATTTTAGACAGTCTTAGATTTCCAGAATTATTATGAAGGCAGTACAAAGAGTTCTCCTGTACCTTGCACTCAGTTTCACCTACCTATTATCAACATCTTACATTAGTATGGTACATTTGTCACAATTAGTGAACCAATATTAATACATCATTATTAACTAAAGTCTTCACTTAATTCAGATTTTCTCATTTTTTCTGCAATGTCCTTGTTCTGTTCTAGGATTCCATTCAGGACACCACAGTGCATTTAGTTGTCATGTCAACCTAGGCTACTTTTGGTTATTGCAGCTTCTCAGATCTTCCTTGCTTTTGATGATCTGGAAAGTTCTGGGGGAGAACTAGTCAAGTATTCTACAGAATTTTCCTCAATTGGGATTTGTCTGATTTTTTTTCCCCTCATGATTAGACTGGGGTTATAAATTTTTGGTCGAAAGCACACAGAGGTAAAATTCCATTCTCATAGCATCATATCAAGGGTACATGCTATGAGTGTGATTCAGCATTGTTATTGACCTTGATCTCCTGGCTGAGGGAGTGTTGTCAGGCTTTGCCCCTTCCCATACTATGGTTCTGGAAGGAAGTCACTACGCACAGCCCACACTTAAGGATGAAGAGTTATGATCTCCCTGTTGAGGGCAAAGTACATTATTACTTAAAATTCTTTTGCATGGGACACTTGCCTATTCTCTCCCATTTATTTATTCCTTCAATAATTTATTTATATCAGTGTGGACTCACAAGTATTCATTTTATACCTTGAGTTATAATCCAATATTACTTTACATTTTTTGTTGGTCATATTGTTCCAGCGTTGGCCGCTGGGCAATCTTGGGGCTGACTCTTCTGTCCCATTGACATACCCCCACCAATACAGGGTTGCGTTTTGAGTACTTCCTTAGCCCTACAGTCTCATCTGGTGTGTGTCCTAGTCCTCAAACCAGCCATTGCTCCAAGGAACCCTAGTTCCTTTTATTGGAGAATGCCATTAAAAACCAAGATTGGGGTCCTAGCTCCTAGGATTTTGAAATATTGCTTTGTATATTACTGTAGAATAAATGCTTAAGCAGCTTAGTTATAACAGATTTTTCTTTTTAAATTAAGTCTATTGGGGTGACATTGGTTTCTATAACACATCATCTCTACATTGTATTATGTGTTTACCACCCCAAGTCAAGTATCTTTTTTCATCACCATTTATCCCCCTTTTCCCTCTTCTATCTATCCACACCCCATTTCCTTCTGGTAGTTACCATAAGTTATCTGTGTCTATGAGGGTTTTTTTTCTTTTTTGCTTAATCCCTTCATCTTTTTAACCAGGTGCCCCAATGCCTCTACCCCACCAGCTGTCAGTCTGTTCTCTGTATCTGTGAGTCTGTTTCTATTTTGTTTATTTTGTTCATTAGATTTTATATATACATGAAATCACATGGTACTTGTCTTTCTCTGACTGGCTTATTTCACATAGCATAATACTCATTAGCTCTTAAATTCTTTATTCTCACTTGATTTTATTTGAGTTTATTGGAGTTTAGGAGTATGAGCAAGTTTGCCAACAAACAAGGTGCCTTCATGCTCAGTAATGTTTTCCATTCCAAAATTTGCTCAGGACCCTGCCTTGTGAGATGCTTTGGCATAGAAGACAGTGTGAACAACCCTCCTGGGTTGCCTAGGACTAGGGGGTTTCCTCAGATATGGGACTTTCTGGGTTAAAATTGGGATAGTCCAAGGCAAACCTGCAAGGTTGGTCACCACAGTGAGAGGGGACCAGCTGACCTGACAATCCAACCTTTCACCATTGCTTTGTCTTTTCTTCCTAACCTTGACCACTAATCAAGGGTAGGAGAAATACTATGAATTCAAGCTTTTGGTTTGAACACTGACTGGCCTTAGGCAAAACATTTAAGGATCCTCAGCTTTGCCATCTGTAAAAATGGGGGTAATAATGATCTTTACCTTACAGGTTGGGTGCAAGGACAAGATAAGAACTACGTTTGCAGAGCCCACTGCCAGCTCAGGACTGGGTACACTGTTGAACCTCAATGAATGTTACTCCCTTGCGATCCTTTTGCCTTTTTGTGTAACACTGAACTTTCCTAAGCAGCAAATAGTAACTGTTCTATTTTAAATTCCCTGATATTTCTGGGAACCAAAGAGCCTGTAAGTCATTTGACCACATACACAATCATGGAAATTCTTATTGGCGAATCAAGGAGAATGCCTTTAACTTTCCTTCACAACTTCCTTTTAAAAATAGCTACACATTTGACTTATTTTCAGGATAACAGTCGCATTTTGTTAAGAAGGCTTTGTGAAACTCCTCCGGAGATGTTTGATTAAAAGTCACAAAACGAATTTGGCTGATATGGGGCGGGTTTAGATTTGCCTCAAGGCAAATGCGTAGATAACAGAGAAATCTTCAGTATGGGCTGCCTCTGTCTCGCCTCTGCTCGCCTCTCCAACCCCATCTTGACCCATGTTTCCCTCACTCTCTGCTTTTTAGTTAGGCCCACCTCCTTTCAGTGCTCGGAAGTGCCTGCGCTTTCTGCTGCCACGGGGCCTTTGCATTGCCTCTGCTTCACAATTCTCTCTAGTCTAACCCAAGTCAGCTTTTACTTGTCCTTCAAATTTCCACTCCCATAGCTCTTTCTTAGGGAAAGTTTCCCTGATGTCTCCAAGATCCCTTTATCCTACGCTCTCAGTGTCTCAGTGGTCACCGGTACAAGTTTACACTGACAGTGATGCTCTTGGGCTTATGATCCCAATAAATGCATTGGAAGTTGAAAATATTATAAATCAAAAATGCATTTAACACGCTTAACCTACTGAACATCATAGCTTAGCCTAGCCTACCTTAAACACGTATGTGCCCAACACTATAGTTGGGCAGTTCCCTTGAGTTTTATCTCGAAAGTAATCACCTTCCTCTTCTCATCAGAAGCAGAAGACACAGATGCATGTTTTGTAGACTTGATGGGATGCAAAAATAAAAAACACAATATCTAAAAAATACTGGCAACATAGTACACTGCAGAGTATTGGCTGCTTACCCTTGTGATCATGTGGCCCTCTGAGGGCTGTGGCATGCTGCCACCGTCCAGCATCATGGGACAATGTTGCACAGCATATAGCTAGCCTGGGGAAAGATAAACATTCAAAATCTAAAGTAGGGTTTCTGCTGAATGTGTGTTGCTTTCATACCATCATAAAGTCAAAAAAATGTAAGTTGAAGACCATCTGTATTGATCATTGTTAAATGAATAGCCCCTGCCTCCACACTTTGGCCATCATCATCATCATCATCATCTCCACCATGGCTCACACTTTCAGAATTCCTTCACTGTGGCAAGCACTGTTTAAGACATAGCACCCATGTTAGTTTATATAATCCGCACAACCTCCTCATGAGTAGGCACTATGTCTATGCCCGTTGAAAAGATGAGGAAACTGAACCACATAGAGAAGGTTAGAGATTTCCTCAGGCCGTGCTTGAAGTCAAGCTGGGATTGACTTCACTGGGAAGTGAAGCTGGGATTTGAACTCAGGCATCTTTGTTTTTGAGTCTGCGCTGGAAACCGCTGTGCTGTTCTATTCCCTTGAGCTCCATGGGAGGAGTGTCCATATCGATGCCCGTGGCACCTGCTGTCTGTCCAGTTTTAGCGCAGTGTCTAACACACATTAAGCTCCACCTACTTCGGGGGGATGAATGAATCTCTCTCTCTCACTTTTGTGTCCTGGGGCTTCTGTATTTTTAGTCTTGCTGATGATCACCGGACGGTCTCTTGACTCCCAGTTTCATGAGAACTATAATGTGACTTTGTTGAACCCATTGAAAAATGAGTCAGCATCCCATTCTGATTCAGAAAAGTTGAGTGTAATTCTAAATTCACCTCCATGCCCACCCACCCTGCTTCCTTTACAGCACCCTGGAGGCTGTGTGGCTGGCACCCAGAGAGCACTGAAATACACCCTTAGGGAACAGAGAAGTCACCAGAGGGTACAACAAAGTTAATGTTCTGTTATTCATTATCCATCTAAGGTATTTTAGAAAAATCTTTCTTGGGGCTCAGCTGAGAGCAGAAAAACAACCAGCTGTCCTTGGTAACAGCCAACGAGAGCCTTTGCTGAGTGGAGGACACCGGAATTGCAGACTCTTATTGAGGCCATAACACATGGTTTTCATGATTCTTGGGCCACCATGTGCTTACTAGGTGGCAGATTTGTCTCCCCCAGTAGACTGTGAGCTCAAACAGGGCAAGGACTTGGCATGGCCTCCCTAGAGCACAGGTCAGGGCCTGGCATGTAGCAGGAGGTCAGGAAGTACTGGCAGAATGGATGTGTGAGATGGAGGGGTCATATGTTTAAATGGGATGAGCTCTGAATTCCTTTTACCAGGGCAGCAGAAGAGCAGGCAAGGCATTCCTCAGCACTAAATGACAGGAAGTATGCTGGGGGATGCTCACCCTGATGCAAGACGTGATGGCAGGCGAAGGACAGAAATGGAGGCAAACCAGGGTTTGTCTACGGAAGGATCTAATCCCTTCATAGGAGCCTGAATGCAAGGAGATAAAAGCCCACCTCCTAAATCCACTTCTCCTGGCCCATACGATTGGTGTTGGCCCATCTGCGCTGACATCACCTATTGACGTCAAGGTCAAATAGGTAGATACCATTAGGTAGGGGGAGGGACTTGTATTCAATGGGTAAAGAGAAGACTAGATCAAAATCAGTTATGGGATGGCAAAATTTAGTGGGTAACAAAAGAGTATGGCTCTGGAACCAGATCGCCTGAGTTCAATTCCAGGGTCTGCTTCTTAATGAGCTCTGTGGTCTTAGCTGTCACCTTACGTCTCTGTGCTTCAGTTTCCTCCATTATAGAGTGTACCTCCTGCTTCACAGTGTTGTGGTCGAGGGTTAGATGAATCCATATACACAGAAATGCTTAGAAGACTGCCATGCACAGCTGAGTGCTATATAGACAGTAGCTTATTAGGGTGGGAAACGGATACTTGAATTAATGTAACAAGGGCTTCTTTTTTTGTGGTTGGTTAACCCTCCAGTGTTATCAAGAAGAAGTGAGACAAAGTAGACACAGAAAGGCTTGAGGAGATAGAGTCTGGCAGGTTGGTAAGTTAGGTTGGAGACAGGCTCTGTAGTACATTAGCTATGAGACTAGTGAAAAGGAGTGTGAATTTTGGGGGGCGGGACGTGAAGAAAACAAATTTGGAAAGGATACTACAAACCTAAAGTCCAAGGAGCTGGCCGTGGTGGTATGGCCCTGCCAGCAAAGGGCACTACTGAAAATGAGTAGGGGGTACCCTTCCTGGGGCTGAGGGCTTGTACTCAGCCAAGGCTCCCAGAGCACAGAGCAGAGGAATGTTGGAGAGCCTCAGTGGTCCTTGCCTTCCACGAGGCAGCCTGCATGGAACTGGGCTCTCACTTATGGAAGGCAAGCACCCTGGTCTTTCAGAGGATCTGGCAAGTTTAGGAGGTAATGTTTTTCAAACCAGGAGTCACCGATTCCCTGTATCCCGATTACCTGGAAGGCTTGTTCCAAATGCAGACTCTTGGGCCTCACCACAGACCTGTGAATCAGATTTTGGGGATCAAGGGCCTGAGAGTCTGCATTTTAAATATACTCCCAAGGGAATTTGATATAGTACACAGTCTGAGAACCACCTCTCAACCAAAAGAGGTTTTTCTAAAATATCTTAGTTGGATAACAAATAACAGAACATTAGCTTTGTTGTTCACTCTGGTGACTTCTCTGTTGCCTAAGAGTGTATTTCAGTGTTTCTCAGGGTGCTGTAAAGGAAGCAGGGTGGGTGGGCATGGAGGTGAACTTAGAATTTGGGGGTATGTTGAGGAGCTGCATGACGAGAGGTCTTGTCATTGCTCATTGAACAGTGATTCTTAATCGAGTGCACCTCAAAATTGCCTGGGGACCTGTTTCCACATATAAAGACACAGGTCTCACTCCCTAGAGATTCTGGTGCAGTAAGGCTGGGGATGAGGCAGAGACCAGATGCACAAATTTTGGGGAAAAATGGTCTGTCAATGCTTTGTCAATGGTTGGGCGAATACCAACTTGACTGGCTTACTGTCTGGTGATAATAAACCTGAAAGGTTTTTTTTTTTAATGCAGCTTCTCAGGCCTGGCCCTAGAGTTACAGAATTCGACTCTACAGGAAGGGTCTACTTAACATCTGTGAGTCTGGGGACCCAAGGTACTGCCCTGGGCCTGTTACTCAGGGACAAACTGTGGTTACAGCAAGGGGAACTTATTTTGACAAATACTGCTATGTCCAGCACTCGAGGTTCCTTCCTTTATTTATTCTCACAACCATCATAATAGGTGTTCATATCACTCCCATTTTACAGATGAGCAAAGTGAGACCTAGGAAGGAAAGCCCTCATGCTGGGATGAACATGCCGGAGCCACAGAGACCCTCTCTCCAAGCTCAGTGTAGCTGCAGGGATAAGCTTGCAGGGATGGGTCAGTTTATACACGTTTAGCTGCTGTTCACCATGCTGGCTTTATGACACTGGCCTGCCATTGGCATGCTTGCACATGCGTGCATGCGTGCGTGTGTGTGTGTGATGTCTCCTGCTGGTAGGGATCCAGGTCAGGACCACTACAAACCAGCACTGTTGCCAACTAACCAAGCAGTTCACCATAGGGCAATATGTAATCCTAGGCCAAGGTGTATAATAGGTGTGTGTTTGGGGATGGACATTTAAAGGGAGGGTGTCTCCCCCTGGCTGGTATGTCTCAGTTAGTTGGTTGGAGTATCATCCTGGAAATCAAAGTGTCGTGAATTTGATTCCTGATCAAGGGACATACCCAGGTTGTGGTTTTGGTCCCTGGCCAGCACGTATACAGGAGGCAACCAATTGATGTTTCTTTCTCACATCAATGTTTCTCTCTCCCCCTCTCTAAAATCAATAAGCAGGTACTTTGGTGAGAATAAAAAAATAAAAGGAAGGTTGTTTCCATGTATATAATCTGGATTAATCAAAAAAAACATTCTTATGAGGTCCTGTGATGGGTTGAATTGTATCCCCCCCCACCAAAAAAAATTCACGTGTTGCAGTCCTAACCCACCGTACCTCTGAATGTGATCCTGTTTGGAGACAGAGTCTTTACAAGAGGCAATCAAGTTAAAGTGAGGCCATTAGGGTGGGTCCTAATCTAATATGTTTGCTGTCCTTATGAAAAGGGACATTTGGACACAGAGATGTACACAGAGAGAGAGGATGTGAAGAAACACAGCGAGAAGACAGTCATCTACAAGGCACATCCTTCCCTCACAGCCCTCAGAAGGGACCTACCCTGTGGTCACCTTAATTTTGGATTTCCAGCCTCCAGGACTGGGAGAGAATCAAATTCTGCTGTTTGGGGTACTTTCTTACTATAGACCTAGCAAACTAATGCAGGAGGCAATTACTATTTTTACTCCCATTTTACAGGTGAGGTAACAGGATTCAGGAAGATCATGAGCCTGATCCAGGGTCACACGGCAGTCAGGTGAACATGAGTCCACTGAACCCTGAATGGGCACGACTCCGAAGTCCAAGTGTTCTTCACTTGTGCCCCACTGTGCCACATTATTTAGAGTAGTGGACATTATCCCTGTGAAAACCAGCTAGGTTTCTCTTCCCTCCTTCCTGTGACAGGGGTTGCTAGTGAGGACAACAATGACATTGACCAAACTGTCATGTCTGCTCTGGAAGGTACAGACTGAAGTTGAAATCCTCTGCCCTGTGTCTTGCTAACTGGAGGACACGAGGCAGATTGTCTTAACCTCTCTCTGGGCCTCAGTTTCTTTCCCTGAGAAGTGGGGAGAAGGGAACAGATCAGAGAGGGTGATGGTCAAGATTGGTAGAAATAATGCTAGAAACAGCCTAGCACAGCGCTGGGCACACCAGGTCTTTGGTGTGCGGGCACTGCGGCTGTGATTCCCTGGAATCAGATGGTGGCCCATTCAAATCAAGGTGCTTGTTCAGGGGCTTGGGGGCCTTTGGTTCCAATGTTCCTAACCCCACCAGGATGAAAAGAACTGGCATGCCTGAAAAGCAGGGCTTGCTAGCACCCTGCCACTCAGAGGCTAGTTTCCGTTCAACATAGTAAACAGCAGAGATGTTTTTTCAGGCCCTTCACATGGGGCCTGATGTGGTTACAACAAGACCTACTAGAATAGGCTTCCGAAGCCTTTGCATATGCTCCATGCTGCAGCCAGAGATATAAATATGCCTCACACACAGCATTAAAAGAATCGTTCCGCAGCCTACACAGATGTCAAAATAATAACAGGATGATGTTAGGCAAGGAAATATTTTTGATGACTATTCCCCCCATCTAGAATTATATAATACTTTTTTTGGTTGTTATTGTTGTTCACGGAAGTAATCTAAAGGTTGGTGAGTTTGGAGGTCTAAGAGTGTTTGATATCAGCAAAGCTTTTGAACCTGGCATGTTTATGCAATGTCTGGGTTAGAGGGAATGTGGGTATGAGGTCACTTTGGGGACAAATGAGATGCTGCTGAAATAGAGATGCTCAATGGTTACACTGACTTAGCACATTGATTGAGTACCTACTATGTGTTGGGTTCTGTGCTAGGTGCTGGGATGAAGATGGGAATAGATGGGCCCAACAGTCCACTGAGGAGAGGCTGCCCCAAACCAAGTAACTGGCAGTATGATGAAACCTTTGCAAGTTGTGCCTCCTGCTGTAAAGAAACAGGAAGCAGAGAGCGAGGGAAAGGGGACACGAGGTGATGGGAAGGCTTCTCTGAAGAGGAAGCATGCAAGCCCAAGACTCAAAGGACAGGACAGCCTGAGGCATTGAAGAGTGAGAGAAGGAAACTTTCTAGCAGACAGAAGCACCTATATAAAGATCTTCTGGTTGGAAAGAAGTCAGTGTCCCTGAGGAACAGAGAGAAGGAAAATAGTGCTGGACTTGAGTGAGGGAGGGAGCAAGGGATGGCGTGGAAATACCCAAGTAAGTGATTATTTTTATTATCCCAAGTGTGTTGCAGCTATGCTTGCCAAATAAAATACAGGACACCCAGATATATTTGAATCACAGATAAACAACAGATAACTTTTTAGTATAAGGATGTCCCAAATACTGCGTGGGACTTATTGTACAAATTATCCATTGTTTATCTGAAATTGAAATTTACCGGGTGTCCTGTGTTTCTATTTGCTAAATCTGGCAACCCTAGCTGGTGTTATCAACAACTCCATGCAGACTGGGAAGATGGCAAGGTGTTCAGATAAATCTTATGGGCAAAGATGATGGTTTGACAGATAAGCCATGGGCTAGCGAATCTTATAAAGAGAGCAGAATTCAAGACTAAGATGATGTCCAGGGAACAACCAACTGAAGCTAACCCTGGTCACATGAAAAGGACACATTTGTTGAGCTACTTGATGTAAAAATGATAACTTCAGGCATCCAGGTGGCCTTTTATCTATGTTTCTAGCTCTCAGGTGATATTTCCCTTCTTCTTAAACACTTTTAATGTTCTTTGCCTAATTTAACAATTCTGTTGCTATGGAAGGGTTAGAAAGCCTGCCATGTTTTCCACACTTCAGCTCTTCTGTGAAGATGAATAGGGAAAGGACAAGAAAGGTATCTGAACTGAAGTGTAAGTCCTTTGAATTTTCCAAGAAAGATGGAAGCCATGACTGTCGTCTGAAGCTCATTCTCTGCTTGTCAGTATGACTTTGTAGGTCTCTCATCACTCTGAACTAGACCTTGACAATGCACTGACTTCCACAGCTCAATCTGCAAGCCTTGTTCTGTGCACTTGTGGTGCATGAACTATCTTTTGTGCCAGGGCCCACTGATAATTCATTCTAATATCCTGGCCCAGTGAGAAGGTGTGGGCTTGTGAAAGCTCAGGGTTCAAATCCCAGTCCTGCAATTTGCTATCAAAAGGGCCTTCTCTGATCTCTACTCAAAGCAGCCCCCTTAGTTACTCTTCGTCCTTCACTGAGGGAGACACAGGAGGGCTGCTTGCAGTGCTCCCTTTCTCCTTCTCCCAGGGACAGGCCAGGATCCCTCTTCTGCACCCACTTTGAAGTTAAGAGTGGCCTTGTGATTTGCTTCGGCCAATGAAATATGAGTGGAATGTGTCACATCTCAGTGGAAATGTTAAGAGCCAGTGTGTGGTTTTCTGTGTCCTCTTCCTCTTGCCATAGAGATCACACTGAGGTGGAACATGCACTGCATCAGCCTGGGTACATGAGTGAGTTCAGTGGACCTCTGTCTATGTGCACTTGCCATGTAGTGTGAGTGAGAGATGGATCAGCTGCTGGGACCTTGAGACTGTTACTGCAGCATGACCTAACAGATCCTGACTGATACAGTATCACCTTTTAATTTTTTCTCTTTCCTTTCTAGAGCTTACCATCATCATCAAGCTCATTTATGTTTTGTATGCTTACTTATTTCATGTCTCTTTTCTTTAGAATCTAAATTATATGAGAACTGTTTTTTGGTTTGTTCGTTGGTGTTCAATGGAGTAACTCCAGTATCTTAAAGAGTGCCTAGTACTCAGTAGGTGCTTAATTAATTTATGTGCTGAATGAATTCATGATTAACTTGGTTAACATGGGCAGGTCACTTCTTTTCCATGAAACTTCACATTCCTCGTCTGTAAAATGGGAATACTAAACATACCTGTCTCATAGGATTGTTTTGAGAATTAAAGAGCAATGAACATAAAGCACCTGTGCCATGCCTGGCATGTGGCAGATGTGCAGTACATGTGTGCTGTGGTTTTTGTAACAGTTGTTGATCCAGTAAACCAAAAATGGTGTCTGTGTTGTCAGTTGCCATTGGCAGATGTATTTTACGCTGTTCCCCAGACTTATCGAAGTCCCTTGGCAAATAGGTGGCATCGTTACATAGGAATCGAGGTCCTCACTCATGGAGACTCCAGAAGGCTTGTTTTAAGTGTTTGCTTTTAGTTCACAGGCTGAACATGGAATTTGGGGTGGTATCTCCTCCACACTGGGCTGGAGCACCACCCAGGCCTCCTAGAGCTTTAGGAGCTTTGGGTCTTAGGATGGAGGTCCAAATAGGAAGCAATGGCTAGTGCCTGTCGAGTCTCCAGGGACACAGGTAGAATACTACATGGAGAATTAAACTTTCCAAGTGGAAAGCACCCAGAAGAGACAGAGGAGGTGCTCACACTTATTTTCTTTCTCACTTCTCAGTGTGGAATGTAGTCCTCACAGATTCTTGTTGGCCAGGAGATCCAGGAGCCACATAACAGCCAGATGGGCAGGGCTGGTAGATGAGCCAAAGGGCTGGGCTCTGGAGGTGGATGAACTCCAGTTCAAATTGGGACTGCATCACTTCCCAACTGAGGGACTTTGGGCAAACGGCTTCTCCTTCCTGTGCCTTGGTTTCCTCATCTGCCATCCTGGGGAGAATCAGATGAGATTCTGAATCTCTCTCCAGCTGGATTTACCTCCTTCAGTCTGTTCTTGTGGCCGAAGCCAATGTCTTATAAAAGGCAAATCTGATCTTGTGATTCCTCTCCTAAAGACAGACTCTTCCATGGCTTGGCATTGTCCTCAGAGTAGAGGCTAAACTCTGTATTCCAACTTAGACCCTGCCTTTACTGGCCTTCACCCACCTTTTGCAATTCCATCTGCCCCTGCTGCTCCTGCTGCAGCCTAACTCCAGCCAGGCTTTGTGATAAGCCTTCCTGCCATTTCTTACCCTGCTTGGCATGCCCTGTGTGCCAGCTCTCCGTCCCAACATCCATCTTCCCACTGATTCTTCCTCAGCCTTCAGATCTGCTTTTGATGTCACTTCCTCAAAGCCCCAGACACCAGCATTAGCTAACTAGGCACAGCCTCTGACACATAGTAAGTTTCAGGTGGCTGGGATGGGCCATTATTCCGGGAGGGCTGAACAGCCGAGTTGTTCAGCACGTAGGCTCTCAGATCAGGCACTCTGGGCTTGAATAACAGGTCCACAGTTGAGAGGTGGCAGCTCTCAGGCCACACGCTTCACCATGCCATGCCTCAGTTCTCCCATCCATAGAATGCATCAACAGCAATCATCATGCAGGTGAAATAAGACAATGCATGTAAATGGTGCCTAGTGCATAGGAGATGCTTTATAGTTGTTATTTCCACCACTTTCCGGTTGCTTTGTGGATTTGGAAATAAGAGGGTGTGTAAGCACACACGTGGACATCCATACACCCATTTTCATTCACCTTGTAACTAAAGGACATCGAGGACAGTACCACACCTTGTACGGCAGCTAGACTAGTTTAGGAGTGGCCTGACTTTTAAATGAAGAACAGGACTGGTAGCCCTCCCCCACTCTCCTTCTACCCTATCCTAGACCTCCATAAATAAATTGATTTTGAGGTATGGCTTTGAAAGATTTCCTGCATGCCAGCTAGTACCACTACAGGGCCTCGAGGAAGCCCAGCTTTCCCTGTAACTTGGAAAGGGAAAAGGATTCTAGGTGTGTGTGTGTTTTTGTATATGTGTGTATATATGTGCACCTGTGTGGGTTTGCATGTGTGTTTTGTGTTTTATGTGTGTACATGTATGCGTGTATGTACAAACGTGTGTGCGTATGTGTGCATGATGTGTGGGTGGGTGTGCAGAAACTGCAAAAGAAGAGACTTCCTTTTATCTCTCCTTCCACTCTTCTTTGTTTCTTCCCACTGTGTCCCTGCCTGTGTCATTTCGTCTCTGCCACTGTCTCTTTCCTCTGTCCCCCCCGTTCTGGCGCTCACTCTGCAGGGCTGCCACTCCCTGGGTCTTTCTCTGTGTCTTCCCCTTGGTGCCCCCCGCACCCAGCACCCAGTCTCTATGTTTGCACAGGAGTACTGGTTACCTAGGAAACCACGGCAGGGCGATCACATGTGATTGGCCAGGCTGGGACCTGACTCTGGGTTGGCAGGCAGATTTTTGGGGTGATTCTTGTCCTCAATCCCATTTAGGGGAGGGATATCCTCTGGAACCAGAGGGGAACCTGAGTGTGCCGTGGTGAGCAGAACTCCTTAGCTGGGGAAGGAGTTCCTGTCCTAACGAGGACTCTGCATTGCAGAGTGAGGCCAAGCTAACAAATTTCCAAAAAAGCATGCATGCAGAAGGCTGGGGCAGGAGGGGACTATGATGAGGATGAGGGTGATAATAGTAGTAACGATAGATAGTACCTGCTTATCACTATTGGCTAAGCCCTTTATGCCTGTTAGCTCCTCAGCAAATCTCTGCAGGAGGTGATCTTTCCCCCCATTTTACAGACTAGGAGGGGGAGGCTGACAGAGAAAGAACTTGGCTAAGGCTGCGCAGCTGGTAACGCAGAGCTAGGATTTGAACCCCGGTGGGTCTTGTATTTCAGAAATCTGCACAGCCATCTTTCCTGGGGACTCCAGAGCAGGGATGGAGATGTGGTGGGATCAGCGCTCCTAGGGATGGATGAGATGGCTTCTCAAGGTCACTCCTGCCCATTCCTCACCCCATCCTTTGATCTGGTTCTTCTCTCTCTTGACTAACGAGCCTAATGCCTCACACCTGCTTCCTCATCTTTGCAGAAAGACAAGGGGTTCTGGAAATGGATGGTGGTGATGGCTGCACAGCAGTCAGGTTGTTCTTAATGCCACAGAAGTGGGCACTTGAAATGGTGAAATGGTACATTTTATATTATGTACATTTGAAAAAAGAGAGTGACAAGGGTCCTGAGTGTGTTCAGTTGGGTCTTGTGAACCTGTGCTTCTGGCCCAGTGCTTTTCCCATGGGAGGGGGAAGAATCGGCTGGCACAGTGCTTTTGAGCACCTTCTCTCCGCTACTTTAGCACTTTGATAAACACTTAAATGTGGATTATTTCATGAATCCTCCCAATGTCCTATGAGGCAGTTTCTCTTATATCTTCTTTTTATAAATGAAGTACTAGAAACTCCGCCAAGTTGAGGAATTGCTGGAGTTGACACAGGTAGCTAGGGATGCAGCCCTGGTTTGAACCCAGGCCTACCTGATGCCAGAAAGCCTCCTGAATTGCACAAGGCCTCCCCACTGCTTTATCGCTCGGGTGGGGATGCCAATGGGAGCCCTGCTTCTCCGTAGTCCCTGGACATTAGATGATTCTCGTCCCTGGTTCCGGCTCAGTTCCTTCTGAAGGCTTGAGTGCCCGTCAGTCTCCTAGCCGGCAGTTGAAAAGCCCCAGCCATCTCCCCAGTGCCCTAAAAGTGTCGAAGCTGGTTCAATGATGTTGCAAAGCTGTGGCTAGAAGTAAACCCAGGACCCAAAGCAGGTAAGCCAGTCAGATCAAAGCTAATGAAGCATGTCCTCATCACTTCTGAGAACATGGCTGGGCAGTGGCTTTGCGGGAGAGGGCTCTGCCAGGCCGGGAGAGGAAGTAATGGGGCAGGACATACCGCCTTTCAGTCATCATATGACAAAATGAGAGCCAGGGTCCTTTTTGCTACCATGTGCTCATCATACATCAGCATCTGAGACACTTCTCAGCCCTGCTGGCTTGCTGAGGTTTTTAGCCACAGTGATAGCTATGTAGCCAGTGGAAAACGGGGCTCTCCCACGGAGTCACAAGAAAAGCACTTTGGGGTCCTGCACATGGAAGGAGGCATAGTGGGAAGATTTACTGAAGGTAAAAACAAAGGACTGTCTCCAGATGCCCAGTGTCTAATCCATGACCAGGCGACTTAGCTCTGTCCTGCTGTGGAAGAAGTGTAGCCTTGTCTTCACCAAGCCCAGAATGGCCAGGGTCCATAGATGTTGTGCCGTCACCCGGCATCGGCAGGGCATCTGAAGCTGCCATAGTTCAGTTTAGTCCATTCCAAAGCTTAGTCCAGCTTAGTCTCTGTTCCCAGCTGCACGCCACCCACCCCACACTGTGCTGCTGCACCCAGGCCCGCACTTGGAGCAGTGCCTGCCAGGCCCCCAGTGCTGTGAGAGAAGAGAGGGCATGTGAACCAAGGAAGCGGTCAGCACGTGCTACCCCGACGGGCCTCCGTTCAGCTTTGATCGTATCACTTTAGGCTTGGGAAGGGGTAAGCTCTCTTTCAAACTAACCAATCTCTTTCCTAGATCTTTGAGGGCTTGTGTTGATTCCTCTCCCTATCGAATCCCTTTCCTAGATCTTCCAGGATTTCGTGTCCTCATCCAGTCCAATTCTTTTCCCAGGCTAGACATCATCTTGACTCCCACTGCACCTGCCTCCAGCAGAGGACATTCTCCTTTATTGTTTATTCCTCCCCTACCATAGTCTGGGGGAGTGGATTTGCTTGTACCCTGGGGAGATTGGAAAACTGGTCGTTCCTCCCTACAAGAGGGGTTGGAGAAAAGTTAATCTCCTTGGCGGGGATTCAGCTATCCCCTGGGCTGTCCAAAGCTATACCTTACTGGTTTAAACCTGATTAAGTTTAACTTCCAGACCCAATCAGGCCCAGTCAGTCTAGCTCCCTTCTCTTCCGTTAACTCCTAGCTGCCTCTGCTAACAGCTACATTTACATGTATGGTCTATTCAATTCTCTCAAAAGCTATGACTAGGCCAGTCAAGATTCTCATTCCCACTTTATAAAGGAGGAAACTAAGGGTCAGAAAGATAAAATGGTTTATCCAAAGTCACATAGCTGACAAGATGCAAAGCCAGGTCTGGCTAAGCTCAAGCCCTCCTTTTTGTACCGTAGGCCTTGTTGCTTCCTGAAGATTGATTGGGGTTACTGGGGAATCAAGGCAGGGACTTATTAGGTGGGCAAAGATGAAAGATGGGGGCAAAAAGTCTGTCATCTTTCATAGTTCTCTGTTCAGTGTAGACACCTGACACGTGGTAAATCAGAACATCAGATCACTTGGATGTGAAATTTTTGCCAAAGGCCGCGGTCCTCAAACTGTGGTCCCTGGACCAGAAGCATTAGCATCACTTGGGAACTTGTTAGAAATGTAAATTCTGGGGTTGAGGCCCAGCAATCTGTATTGACTGGTGGCCCTTTGGAAGATATGCCCACATGGAACCTATGAGTGTGATCTTATTCTGAAAAAGGCATTTGCAGATGTAATTAAGGTAAAGTTTGTGGGATGAGATTATCCCACATTATGATGAGCCCCAAATCCAGTGACATGTGTTTTTATAAGAGGAGAAAAGGGGAAAGGACAGAGATGAAGGTCATATGAATACAGGCTTAGATTGGATGGATCAACCAAGGAACGTCAAGGACTGCTGGCATTCCGCAGGAGGATGGAGGGAAGCATGGGATGGATTCTCCCTGGGAGACTTCAGGAGGACCCAAGGCTGCTTGATTTCAGACTTCTGGCCTCCAGGACTAGGAGGAAGTAAGTTTCTGTTTTAAACTTCTCACTTTGTGGTCATCTGTTATGACGACCTGTTCGCCACAGGAGACGGACACAAAGGCCTCCAGGTGATTCCGCTGCACACTGAATTTGAGAACCCCTAGCTCAGACCTGTGCCTCTTCACATGTGCAATTACAGAAGCCTCATCCCTTGCCCGCCCAGTCAAGGTCAGCCCAAGGATGCATATTTTTTTTAACAAGCTTCTATGGTAATTTTTATGCAAACTAAAAATTGAGAGCATTTAGCCTTGAGGAGTGTTATATTGTGAATAAATACCTTTTGTCTTTTCTTCCCTGCCTGGCCATGCCAAGCCAAATGAGAGCTGTCCTTCTATAGCCAGCTTGCTCCACTTGCAGAAACATTGTTATTGTTATCATCATCATTCTTGTCTTTGCTATGAGTTTTCTCTGCTTCTCTGACTTGGCAGGTAAAGAAAGCGAACCAGGTGTATGGTAGAGAGCCATGCACCCATTTAGGACCCTACATCTGTCCTGTAGCATAGCACGCTCTGGCACAAAGCTTCAGGGCCTGGATGAGAGGATAACAAAGCTGTCAGGCATGAGGATCCTCCGTCTGATCTACATCTTGGGGCAGGACCACCGAGGAAGCAGAGCAGGGGTGTGGAAATTTCCTAATCTTGTGCTTGGATGGCATCATGAAGTCAACATGACACCTAATTCCATACTGGAGAAGTTTCCATTATTCACTACATTCTGATCTCCAGCACTGGGTGTCAACCCCTCCGGAGACAGAGGGTCAGCATGGCAAGACATTCTTGCCTGGCCCTCCAGGTCCTGAAACCAAGGATCCTGAGCATGTCCTCATTGCTTGAACCCTTGGGAAGGTCTTTTGAATCCCTGGTGCTCAGCTGCCCACAAGAAACAGGGAGATGGGGAAACCCGCTGGGCTGTGCTGGGCTGGGCTGGGAGAAGAATCAGCTAAGGCTGTGGGCTCCCCAGGGATCCTTTTGTTGATGATAACAACCTGGAAGTTTCTGGAGATACTGAGCAGGAACAGCCCTTTTAGTTGATAGCTTTGATTGTCTCCTCTATGCAAGGTGTATATTATCTTCACCCTCAAAGGCTCCACACTGAAGGTATTGATTCCCATTCTATAGAAGATGAAATAAGGTCCAAGGAAAATGTAGCCTGCCAAAGGTCACACAGCTGGTGAGGCAGAACCAGGATTTGTTTGCCTTCCACTTGTACCAACCCAGAATGTCTCCAGATACTGCCAACTGTCCCTTGGGAGCAAAATCACCTCTCCCCTCAAATGAGACCCCCTCATTTGAGAACGACTGGTCTGACTTCGGATCTTGTGTTCTTTCTAAGGTGCGACTAGGTCTCAGCCAACATTGTAAATCTGAGCACCTCTGTTTCAGGCACCAGAGTATAAAGTTATGTATGATACACCTTGTTAATCTCATTGCCTTCTAATTAAACCCTCTTCCTAACACCGCCCCCCTACTTCTGCCATTCTAGAGGGGTAAAACAACATTGAGGTTTGCTGACTTGCTTTAAGGTCAAACAGCTTGTAAGTAATTAAATCAGGGCTAACGCCAGTTGTGCACACTTCCATCCAATTCTTTTTTCATTTATCCGTTTTCCCCCGCCTACATCCCTGCAGCTCCAAGGCTTGTCTGTTGCTTCTACAGAAGGCTGAACGGGCTTCTTGAGAATTCATTATGTGGCATTAGCGATAGCATCTTGGGCTCATTGGTTTCCTTCCTTTCTTTCCGTTCTTTTCCAGAAATCTACTTGATTGTCATTTCTACAGATGAATGAATGGCTGTCTCTAGTACGTTTGGCACTGTACCCTGAATACCTGTCATGGTGCTTGGCACATAGTAGGCCCTCAGTAAATATTTGTTGAATTAATGAATAAGTCACTTTTAGGGTCACTTCCATGAATTAAATCACGAAAACATTCACTAGCTCTTAGTGTCAGTGATAGTTCTTAGTTGCTACTGGTTTTGAGGCAAGAAGCAGAAACCCACTCAAGCAAATAGGGCTGATTGATTGGAAAGACTCAGGAAGTGCCACCGACTCCCAGGGCAGAATTACAGCCCAGCTTCCTGAGGTCCAGGGCCAGGAGCTGGAAACCCCTCAGAACGCAGGCCGTCACTCTGTCTTTCTCTCTGTTTGGACAGGTTTGTTCAGCAGTTGGCTTTATTGCTCTCTGTTTCCTCTATTTTAGCTTCCTCCCTGTTTTTTTTAAATGCTTTTTAAGTTTCTTCTATGTCTATACCTGCTTTTTCTACTTTATCCACATGGCAAGAGATAACCCCCTCAAAATTGAAATCATGACCCCCTCAACCCCACCCCTCATATTACTTGACCTTAGTTCCAACACCAACCCAAATCAAGATTTCAGATTTCCAAATTTGAAGCACCAATTTCAAATTTTCAAGAGAAAGAATCTGATTGGCCCAACTTGAGTCAGGTGATTATCTCTGGTCCAATCAGGAATGGCCAGAAAGTAGGTAGGGTTTGCTTAATATAAAAATGACATCAGAGACCTAGTTTTCATGAGTGGGGAACAGAGTGCTTAGGAAGGCAGATAATGGAGAAATACCCCCAAAGCCCTCTACTATACTTTCTCTGCCCACCCGGGAAGTAGGAACTCCTCTCTGTCCCCCTCTCCCCACCAGCCTGACAAAAGGCAGCCATTCAAGAAGAATTTTTTTGAAGGTAATAGAACTGGGTGCTGGCATGTCAGCTTCGGGTAGACACCAGACAAAAAGATTTGGCAGGAGGCCCTGCTGGGGAAGTCCGAGTGTCTCACCTTTCTCCTTCCCACTGCCACCACTTCTAATTACAGCTAGTCTTAGTCAGTTTGGGGCAGAAAGTCCAGTTTACATGAAAGAAAATCTGATATGTGTGTGTATACTCATATATGCATGAGTATCTGATGTGTGTGTGTATATACATACATATATATATATATATATATATATATATATATATATATATATATATATTTCTTGTTTTGATTACCAATAAGGACACACAACAAATTATAATACAGTCATAGAAAGTGTGGCGAAACGAGTAAAAAGAAACCAAGGAGGATAAATAGAAGCATAAGCAACAGAAATCCCAGGGGACCTGCTTTATTGAATAAAACTATAGTGGTTGTAATGAACACATAAAAAACTGGAATGAAAACAGGAGTTTTGTTTGATTCTCTTAAGTAATAATAATGATAAGGAAGAAACATAGCAAGTGTGTATAGAGCATTTACTGTCGGGCGCTGTTCTAAGTGGATGATAGATTGTATAGCAGCTTATTTAATCCTGAGGCAACTCAGAGATGCGGATTCCAAAGGATGGGAAACTTAGTGCTAGACCCTGGAGGTCGGGGGGTGGGTGTTCCAATTCTTCAAAAACACTCTTGAAATTAATTAGGAGGATAAAGGGGTAGGGCATGTCTAACTTTCTCTAGGGGAGGTGTCACAGTGGGGTTAAGAGCTGGGAATCCACAGTAACCAGATAGGCTGAGGTTTGTTTGCTTTTCTTTCAAAATGTGTGTGTTCATTTTTCAATCACAGCTTACCTTCAGTACTATTTTGTATTAGTTCAGGTGTGCCGCATAGTGATTAGACAATCAAGTGCTTTACAGAGTTTCCACCTGGTATTTGCAGCCCTCACCTGACCCCGTATGTAGTTACTCCAATTTGACTGACTGTATTCCCTGTGCTGTATTTTACATCCCTGTGACTCTTCTGTGACTGCCTGTTTGTTCTTCTTAATCCCTTCACCACCTTTGCCCAACCCCCCAAACCTCCTTCTCTCTGACGGCCATCAGTTTGGTCTCTGTGTCTATGAGTCTGTTTCAATTTTGTTTATTTATTTGGTTCTTTAGACTCCACATATAAGTGAAATCATACAGTATTTGTCTTTCTCTGTCTGACTTATTTCACGTAGCATAATACCTTCTAGGTCTGCAACACTTCATTCTTTTTTTTTTTTTTTTT
>VMDR010003267.1:0-74719 GCA_007922815.1 Macrotus californicus
ATAGTTAGCATTCTTAATTGCCGACTCACAAGCTGTAACTAGGCATTGGCCGGTTTCAAGTCAGAGCGTTCTTACATCGGGAAACCTAGAATTAGGACTTTTTCAAAGTCATGAACAGGTATATAGGCAGCGATCAGCTTGGGAAAGAAATAGGATTGCCTTCCTGTTGAACGTGTGCGGCAGAGGGAAGACGGATGTGGTGCTGGGCTGAGAAGAGTTGAAGTAATTGGGCTCTGTTCAAGGGCCAAGACCAAGCCAGTGGACTCCAGAGAGGCTGCACACCGTGGTCCGCATGTAAGTCACGGCTGCCACCACTTTCCTCCGCTTTCCCGTGGGGAAGAGCCGCGGGGGTGGAGCCTTTGTGCTTCCCACGGCTTCCCCGGAGAATGCTGCCAACAGCAGCAACTGCCATTTCTGCGACAGGCACGTGATAAAGCGACACGAACATTGTTGTCCTCATACACCGTGAGGTGGTTCTCACGCAAACACGGTGAAGTGGGCATCGTCACCCTATTGTACAGGTGGGAAGTATGCTCGGGGGGACTAAAGGCGTCCTGAATCTGAAATGACTAGGGAATGGGAGAGAAGGAGTGGAACTCAGGTCTAGCTCTGAAGTAATTTTTAGCCACTAGGTTGCCTTGCTTCATAAATGGCATGGTAGGCATCTGGTGTTTTTGCTTGCCCTTGATCTCTGACCCCTTCTTTCATACCTACACCCCAATTTTCTCATAAAGAAACACCCTTCTTCAGTTTTCAGCCTAATCTCATACCCTTTTTGTAGAGATCGGTTTACAGTAGACAGTTCACCCAG
Source organism: Macrotus californicus (assembly GCA_007922815.1). Classification (NCBI taxonomy): domain Eukaryota; kingdom Metazoa; phylum Chordata; class Mammalia; order Chiroptera; family Phyllostomidae; genus Macrotus; species Macrotus californicus. The sequence continues at coordinate 812 of VMDR010003267.1, forward strand.
GCTAAGCCAATTACAGTAAATCGGGACTTTTTCTAGAATAGTCAGTGTTGCTAAACGTATGCCTGGAACTCCTGGTGGTCATCTTTGCCGTCGTAGAGGGTGAACCCACAGGAGAATGACAATGAAATCAACCTAGAGGGAAACAACACCCAGGGAAGGAGAGGGAACATTCCACAGGGGATGGGGGAAGCTCTGAGGTCATCATTTGAGGCCCTGGATTCAGCCGTGCCTGATGGGTCAGTTACCCCTGAAGATTCAGTTATGTGCTACAATAATTTTTGTTTGCTTGTTTAGTCTCAATTGCATGTCTGTAACTTGCAACAGAAAGAATACTGAATGATAAGCACATTAGCACATTAGATGCTCATAGTTATATACAAATGTGAGGCCAGAAAATTCTAATACTGAGAAATTTTACTGTTAAATTGGTATTCATATCCTCCCACTAGGTAGAGACCAGTTCCAATTATTCAAGTCCACCTCCGGTGGTGTTTCTGGATGATTCCACTCCTTTGCTTCTCCTCTCCTTTTTACATTAGCTCTCTCTCTCCTTGGTTTTCTCCCGGACTTTTCATTATTCACTTCTACTACTGTGGAGAGAAAAATGCATGCAACTTCCATTAAACAACTGTTCTGGGTTATTCGGCTCTTTGAAAGGGCTCAGATAAAGAGTAAGTTAAAACAAATGACTGGAAGGCAATTAAAAAACCACGTGGGGCTCCAGTTAGCCACAACTCCTTTGTCCCGTATCTGGCTTCATGAAAGACCTCGATGTCATTTCTTCCACGACAAAAATACAACATTTTCTGGTTCAGTCTCACTTAATCATTAATAACAGCCTGTAAAATATTCTTTCCAGTTCAAAAGTGGCATCAAGTTAAGTAACTGAGATGAAGTTAGTAATAATTTTGGACCTGTGGCCATTCAGCAACCTGGCCTTTACTGAACATTTACTATGTGCTGGACCAGGCTCTGGAAAAAGCAAAGACAAATAAAACGCAGTTTTCAAAACCTAGCTGGGTCGGCAAACCTAGGAACCACTGGCCATAATGTAGTGGGTTGGGCAGAAGGATAGTAAAAATATTTAACATCTGGTCCTGCCCAGGAAGGGACCAGGCAGGACAGATTCCAGGCCTTGGGGGGAGGGTGCCCTGGAACATCGCCCTCCCCTGTGTGGGCAGTACCCCCTCAGTTACTGGATCATGTTGGAGGGTCCTGGGGCTGATGAAGCAATGGGGCCTTTGGGGGCCTAAGGAACAGCAGGTATTTGCCAAATGGCACGGCAGTATTTCAGTATTTTCACAACTCAGAATGGGCTGAGTAAGAGCTGGGAGTTGTTCCGTCACCAGTCTCCTGAAGTGCAGGGGAGGGGGAGCAACATCCTGCCTGAGGCAGAAAGAGAGAAGGGGTGAAGGACAGCTTCACAGCTGAGGGGACCTGTGGGTACGGCCCTAAAGAAGTTCACTGAGGGAAAAGAGACCAGCCCAAGTAAAGGAGTGCCCAGCACATTTAATCAGCAGAGTCGGTTTGAGAGTGATCAGGGGTGGGTGAGGTGAGAGGAGACTGGAGCAGTGAGTAGGCCCTGGGTAGAGAAGGACCTGCTGAAGAGTTTGAGAAGCAGACACCGGAGAGCCAAGAATGGTTTTCAAGAGCTTAAAAATGTGGTAGTCCAGGGGTGAGGACTTTTGATTTATATGCAGGGGGTTTTGCTTGTCTGATGGCGAGAGAAAACTCACTTTAAGGTTATATAGATATATGAGCGGTACATTCCACAAGGATACCTCTTTTATAAATTGATTGGATGAACCTGGGAAGGCAGGAAGCACAGGCATTTACGCCATAAAAGCCTCAGATTGCTGTCCACCCTTAGGCGGAGAGCTGGGAAAACGGTGTGTTGCAGCGCGTGTCATCTTCTGGATTTCCGAGGGCTTCTGGGTTACTTCAAAGCTGACCACTTAGCTTCTTATGGGCAGGGACCTCATCCTATTCATCTCTGTGTTCCTTAGTATCTAGCTCAGTACCTGGTACATGGAGGTGTTCAGTAAATATTTGTGCAATTAGTATAACATGAAATAAGTCATTCAGTTCTAAGTGACCGTTGCTTACACTTATTGTAAATACGGTTTTATATCATTGCAAAGTGGCTCTGCCCTTTTTAGGTTCTGAATTTTCATTCTGGCATGACCTGCGTTCAGTGGCATTCAGCTAGTGCCTGTGCCTGCTCAACAGGAAATCTCAGGCAGCTGCGAGGGGCATGTCCTGGCCAGACTGATGGCTGAGGATGGCAGAGTGCTCCTTCTGTTTAGCTTGACGTTGCCTACCTGTGTGAGGGATGTTTTTGTTTGTTCTGAGATGGAAGACATGAAAGTAATTCATGCTTGTCATGAAAAAAAAATCAAGCAATGTTGGATAATACAGAGTAGGGGGGGAAATTCTCCGAGGTATGTAACCTTCTAGACATTGTTCGTGCATGTGAAAGTGTGTGTGTGCTTACATATACAATATGCTGTAGCCTGCCTTTGAAATCGTCCTTACCTCATGGACAACCCTTCCACGTGAGCACAGTCACGAGTCTTTTTCACGGCAGCGTAGTATTTCATGGTGTGGATATACAGAAATGTAGCCAAGAGGATAGTGACGTTGAAGTGAATGAAAGACTGTGTGAAAAACTCCTATCAGAAAGTCCTTTAAGTTTCCTCTTCTAAAGCATATTTAAGAAGTAACAAACAACTTGATCCAAACTAGAAAAGTAGCAATCAACAGCTTTCCTGCAGAAACAGCTGGCTTAGTCTGTTAATGTTGCAGGCGTGCTTTGCTTCATCGTTAACCTCATGTAACCTCTTCTACCTAGGAATGCCAAAGAGCAGAGTAAACGTACAAATACTCCATAAAAGTTCTATAATGGTCTGGACGGAATGGCTCTTTAAATATAGTTGTTATTTATTAATGTCTTTTAATAGAGCCCACTTTAATTGGTCCTCTCTCGTGCTCCTAATTTTAAAAGAGAAGATGGTGCAGGAAATGGCCCCAAGTCACCACATGAATCCAAGCTCAGAACAATGAGATACCTTTCGGTGCGGCCCCCAAACTGTGCCCAAGATCGCTCTTCCTCATCATGTGACTTCTGATTGTCTGAGATGCTGCAGCTGTGGGAAGAGGTTCCCTGGCCCTTGTGTTGCCGAACCTGCTTTTGATTTTGTTTTTTGCTTCCATCCCATTTTTCTTGCCTTTCTTCCCCTTTGGTGTCTCATTCCTTGTAAGGCTGGGCCTGACTCCCCTGGGGACGGGCCTGCCTGCCTGTGCACAGGGGAACCGCCGCGTCGTTAGAGGAGTGACCTCTGGTTCGTTCATCATTGCCGTTAGGAGAGCTCTGCCTGGGCATTGAAGAAAATGCTTCAGTGTGTGGCCTCTTGTCTTGTGATGAAAGTTTTTGTCCATAGTAATTAGGCAGAGCTGTAGTTTACTTCTAAAACATGATTAACTCCTTGGGAAAGGAAGGAAAAAAATGGAGCACTGTTATTTAAGATGGGTACCCTGGGGGAACAAAGAAGAGGCTTTTCACATTGTTGTGCCTCCTAATTGGGCCAGCCAAGGTTGCTGTGTGCCGGTCCAGAGGCAGCTCCCTGCCTGGTAGGAGAATGGGGGCAGAGGGGTGACAGATTGAAGCTGACGTGAGAAGGACATGGGGCCAGAAAGAGTTTAGGACTTTTTAAGGCCAAATCTTCCGGACTTGCCTCCTGTCCCATCTCCAAAGGGCCCTAGGGGAGAAAAGGGAGCTCAGACCCCACGCTCTGCCCTGTGGTTCCCGACATAAAGAGTTTTCCTCACCCAGAATCGCTGAGAAGGGGCTGGCTTGCTTCATTCCTCATAACTCTCTCTATTGCTTGAATTGTTTAGAGTGAACATGTGTTATTTATATAATCATAAAAACATAAAGCTACATTCCTAGTGCAGGGTGGGGAAAGAGAGAGAAAGCCAGTTTTTTGGTGGGACTGGCACAAAAATAGTCCCATAATGCAGTCAAGTCAGCAATAAGGTTCGGAAGTGCTTGTGGGGTTATGATACTTGAAAAGGCCCCTCAAAATTCTGAGCAGGGCTAATCCTTAGCTTGGTTACAGGATAGGGAGACTTCAGCATCCCCCCCACCCACATGTCCTTCCACTGAGGGCTCAGTGCCAGGCTGTGCTGGACCCCCCACAAAGGCCCCGATCCAGACTTCCCAGCCCTGGGAACATCTACTGGAAAGTTCTCTGACCCCTCTGACAGTCACTGTCGGCCTGTGTTCTCAGCCTCAGTGTCCTGCTTTTCGGGCGAGATTATCTCCTGACTCATTCTGGAGAATGTGCTCTGCCTGGTGGTGCGTGTAAGTTAAGCAGGGTCACTGCATGATGACACAGATTTAGTGCAAATCTGTGATGCTAATGAATGTTTCAGAGCCTGACCACTCGGTGAGAGGAGGAAGATTTTGACTAGGAACCTTCTGACACCGCTCAAATCAGATCCCATAAGTGGCTGCCTGGTGGGCTCACTTGTTCCCCGCCTTCTCCAGACAACAGTTCTAGGCCTGGGCAGCCAGACAGTCCCCTGTTTGCTTCAGTAGACTCGCTTGACCTGGGACTAAATCACTTCATTGATTAAATGGGGATAATAATAGTACTTACCTCATAAGGTTGCTATGAGGATTTCATGGCTTAGAACAGGGCCTGGCACCCAGCAAGAACTTAAGTAATAAATGTTAGTTCTTATCACTATTATTTTTCCAAGTCTGCCAAGAGTCCTGATGTTCAAAATAGGCCCCAGATGGAAATCTGGTGGGTCCCCAAAAGATAGGAGAGCTTTTAAACTCCTCATAAATCTAATCTGGTTTCTCTCTTCTTCCCAAGCTCTTTCTAAAGTCCTCCTGCAGATCCCCATGTTTTAAAAATTATGTGAGTCTGTGAGCCTATTCCTGTGGGATAAAGGTACCTCAATTCTCGAACAGCACTTGGTAAATGAGTCACTGTCTGTTTATATGCAGAGTAAGATTTAGACACAGTCACATTAAAAACATTCAAAAACCAAAAGCTTAAACTGACAAGTGCCTGGTTGTGTCCTGACAACGCCCACGGGAGCCACCGCATCACGTTGCTGCTCTCCTCCATCTTCCTGAGCTCGTCACGGAGACTCGTGCAGACGAGATCTAGCTTGAGCCTTACAGGAAAGGATGGGAAGGGTTCTGTTGTCTCTCTGTTACACCCTTCAAGCCATCTGAAATCCTGTCTTGTGCTTCCTTCTTGTCCTTGGCCCTTTTTTTTTCCCCGCTGAAGACGGGCTTCAGGGCAATGAAAATGCTGCGGTAACAGAGGGAATCAGCGTGGTCGTCTCTGAAGAAAGAATGTGTCGCTTTCCCCCTGGAATAGTTTCCCCACCCATCAGAGCAGGGCCAGGGCTGTGGTGCATTACACAAACCAGTCCCACTTGACCAGCTGTTTTTGGACATCCCCAGCCCAAAGTTCGGCCTCTTTACATAGAAACATGTTGCCTTCCTCGAATCGATTCCCACGAGACTGAAGAAAACCCCGTGTGGCCCAAGCATGATGTAACAGGGATGTGTGCTTCAGAATTCGACACACCCTCCGAGTTCCTGGCGTCTCCTTACCGTAATAACTGCCCAGGCCCAGCTTCCATCTGTGACCCTGGCAGGCCGGAGCCGCCTCGCCTTGGCTGCACTTCCACACGGCTGGGAGGGGAAGATCCAGCTCTGCTTCCTGTGGGTCTGAGGACGGTGCTGGGAAGTCAGGCCTGCCTCACTGGGTGTTCTCAGAGCTAGCTTAGTGTTTACGTCTGGACGGAGCTCCTGCGCATTTTGTTTTTCTGGTCTGTGCTGTGCTCCTGCATTAGGGCAGGGAAGGCTCCCTGTCACTTCGCATTGCCTTTGACAGCGTTTGGTTGCTTTGGTTGGAGCTAGATTGAAATCTCCAAGTTCATATGACAATGAAGCCACATACTTGTTCATGCGTACTTATTTGAGAGTTAAAATCGGTGCTACTTCCATTAAGTTCTGATGTAAAAAAAATGTACGTGTAGTAACCATGGCCATGACCTTAGCAATGATGCAGTTTTTGCTCCTTCCTTTACCAGCACCCAGTGCTACTATTAACAAATGGTATCCGTAATGTGTCAGCAGTGGTCAGGCGTCTCACTGGAAACCTCCACGTACAGTGCCACAGCCTGCATGTGACATTGCACATTAGCCTCCTACAGACACTCTCACGTGGGCAGCAAGGAGAGGCAATTAGGTCATTGAACTCTCCAGCCTTCAAGGTGGGGGAAGTCACTAACCTTCCTGCATTCTCACTTCTCCGCCACCATGGAAAGAAATCAGCATTTCCTAGGTTCTTCTGAAGTGCCACATTTTCATTAATGCCATTCACCTCATTAATTCTCGGAATAAGCCTACGGGGTTGGTATTATTGTGCTCGTTTTAGAGATGAGGGAAATGATGCTTACAGAGGTGCGAGCGTTCAAAATCAAACAGCCAAGACTTGAAGCCGTGAGGGACTAAATGCGTCCTACATTTTGTAATGAGGATGACGATCTTGCCCCCAAGCCACCTTTTCTTAGCCTCCTATAGGAATGATACGATGACAGTTCACATTAGATTGCACACCCTTGAGAGGAGTTACTCGGTGTATGTAGTCCTCATCTGTGTGAGGTGTGATGTTTCTGTACGTAACCCACCCCCTAAGCTCGAGTTCTGATCATGCTCCCAAATCACTGACTGATTTAGATAGAAGAACAAGAGCTCAGAAAGAGGGCCTCCTTGTCACAGTGGACGTTTTGACCGTTTACGTTGATCTCCATCCCTTTTCATGATCTTTGTGAAATTACCGCAGTTAAATAAAAAAAATATTATCCCAAAAGGGCAAAGCGATTGAGAATCTCTTTGAGACATCACCAGGTTTCAACAAAATATTGGAAGACAGGAAGTGACTGAGGATGGAAGAGATATAATAGGGAGACTGTAAATCAAACTGCCTTTGGTGTAGTGTAGCCGGAGAGCCCTTGAAAGATTCCTTGGGACTTGGAAGTACCAGATACCACAGGAGGCCGAGACGATGAAAACAGCAGATTAGTTGAAAATTGTGTTTGAAAAATACAAAGTGATTAGATTCCTGTTTCTCACCCTGGACAGCCGGGTCACAAACCTCCAACCCAGGCTGAAGGCCCAAATTTATCTCTGGAAAAAAAGAGTTAGAGCAATTTCAGACTTGGGACTCCAAACAAAGCAGAGGAGAAGGGGAGGCATCAGCTTCCACGAGGACTACGTCTGAATCTGAAGCGCCTTTCTCAGCCAGATCAGAGACTGGAGAACTCTCTTCTGTTCATGCCCACCCGCCTCGGAGAAGGCGTCTTTACACACTGACGCGATCACTCTTGGGCAGTCCCACCTGCTTGGCAAATGCTGTCCATGTACACAGTGCTTCTGGTTATATTTTTAGAGTAAAATATATTTTATTATTTAAATATATCTGAACAACCAAGGATCATCAGACTTTGTTCACACCAAAGAGAAAACAAAAGAACCATGAGGAATTCGAGGTAAAGCAAGATTTAGAAAAAAAACTTAACCTATAATTAGTATCCTCAGAGAGGTAAAGGTGATATAAAAACAAGACGAGGTAATGCTGAATTAGAAAGAGCAAGAAGGCAATAAAGAGCTCCTGGAAATTAAAAATATGACAGTGGACGTAAATTCAGCTGAGGTAATGGAAGATAATACAAAGTGGTATTACTTGCTATTTTGAATTATGTGTAAACCAAACATCAAGTGGATTAAAAACAAAAACCAATCATCTAGGATCGGGAAAATATTTCAAATAGAAAACAAAGGAGGCGGGGTTGAAGAGGGGAGAGATAACAGAGATGAATATTGAATCAGATTGTTTAAAAATTTGCCTGGGGATACTCAACATACAGAAAGGCGGAGTAAGATACAAAATCCACACCTCCACAGAAGCAACTAGAACACTCACAAAAACTGTCAAAATCAGCTTTTTCAGGACTCTGAAAATTAACTAAAGGCTTACAACAATCTGAGGAGTGTCTATTCAAGAACAGCAGGTGAATCTCACTAAGAACAAGATTTGCGGCATTTTAACTTTCCAGGATCCCACGCTCCCCTCTCCAGCCGACTGTCTTCTGCTCTGATAGCATTATAAGCCAACAGCACAGCAGCCCCTGGAGGGGGCAGAACAGGTCTGGAGGGTTCTAAAAGCCCTGTCCCAGAGAGCTGGCACTATTTGACCTCACTCAGGTCTCGGTCTGTGTGAACAATCATACCCACAGGGCATTTGCCAAAAATAATCAGTGACAATTTCTTACCATCGTGGTTGCCTGCGGCCTCATTAGCAGGCAGGGCTAGCAAGAGGCTGAAAGCGACCAGAGTGGTCAGCACTGGTTCTGCAGCCAGCGGTTAGCAAAGCGTTGAGGGCGGACCACCGAGCTTCTTCCCTGGAAACTACACCCAGCATTTCAGCATCAAGTTGCCATAGCTTTGGACTGTGTCTGCGAGCCTCTGAGCTCTGTCTTAGTTTATTTGGTGTATCCGTTAGCAAGGTGTGTCCTAAGGTATCAGAGAAGCCTATGGGAGTTCATAAGGGTGTTACACTTAGTGTAGAACTGGATATATTAAGTATTTCGATCGTGGTGAATGAAAGAAAGTCATGGTGTGTACATGGGATTTTGAGTCTGAGAATGCTCAGATTTTTTTCCCATATAAATAAATGGTAATTGCTCCTTTACTTTATGCTCTTTCAGCTTATGAAAGGTTTCATGGAAATGCTCTACTTTTGGATAGTGGGGGAATCCTATATTCAAGTTGCCAGAACAAAGACGACATGTCAGTTGAAAGCATAAGGGTGGAAAATATATAACATTCAAACAGTATCAAAAAGTGAGCTGGAGCAGCTATGCTAATATCAGGCAGAACAGACTTTAAGACAAAAATTATTGCTGGAAAAAAAAGGACATTTTTATAATGATATAAGGGTGAATTCTTCAGGAAGACATAACAGTTATAAACATATATACAACATCACATTCTCCTGGATAGACTATACAGGGTTGGGCAAAAGTAGGTTTCCAATAGTGAGTACGTGAAACAGAATTTATTCTTGTATTATTTATCAGTTATTGTATTATTTTCCATATGAACAACTGTAAACCTACTCCCCACCCCCCGCCCTATATATTAGGCCACAAACAAGCCTCAATAAATTTAAAAGGATGAAGCCATGCAAATTTCTCTGATCACAAAGCAATAAAATTATTACTTAATAACAGAAGGAAATTTGGGGAATTCTCAAATGTACATTAAATACTCACTTTTAAATAAGCAATAGGTCAAAGAGTAAATCCCAGGGAAAATTAGAGAATACTTCGTGGACAAAAGTGCAACATACCAAAATTTGTGTGATTCAGCTAAAGCAGTGCTTGGAGGGAAGTTTATGGCTTAGATGTTTATAGTGAAAAAGGGTTTTCCCTGACTGATCTGGCTCATCTGGGCGGGTGCCATGCTGCAAAGTGAAAGGTTGCTAGTTCAATTCCCGGCCAGGGTACATGTCTGCGCTGTGGGTTCGGTCCGCGGTCGGGGTGCTTAGGAGAGGCAATTGAGCGATAATTCTCTCTCACATCGATGTTTGCTTATCTCTCTTTCTTATTCTCTGCCCCTCTCTCTAAAAATAAATAAACAAAATATTTTAAAAAGTGTTTTATTACATGTAAATTATGTTTCAATAAATCTGATACTTCATTTAGAAATAATTAATAGCCTATATTCTTTGTAAAATTTGCATACCATCATATATGTGTAGTCACTAAATTGTCTCTGATTTTAGTACAATTTGGGGAAAATCATTCTTTCAAAACACATGTAAAGTTCATGGGAAAAAACCTCAACTTGATTTTGGAAATATATGAACAGATATTAAGCTTATGGTTAATTATATGCATGCTAACGTATTTAGAGGGAAGTGCATGACATTTGCAATTTACTTTGAAATGCAGCAACAAAAACATAGGATGGGGTGATGTGATAAGTGATAAATGATTTTATAAATGATAAAAACAAGTATAATAAAATTTTAATAGCAGAATCTACTGGATAGGTTTATGGGTATTCACTATAAAATTCTTTCAACTTTGCTGTATGCTTTAAATTTTTCATAATAAAATGTTGGGGGGAAATACACTGAAAATGCCGCTCTGACCGTGAACTGTTACTATTCCGTGATTTACTGAGTTAATATCCTAGCAATCTGAAGAAATTGTTGTTTTCTTTAAGGACCCAGCTCTTTTAGTTTATATACTTTGGGAGTCTGATGTATTATAGAAAAACATATTAAAACAATCACCAGATAGATACTATAAAACACAGTGATACTCTACAGAGGAATAAGATTTTATAGCCTCAGAGTTAAACTTTCTGGCAGAATCTTCCCAGGGCCTAGAATTGTATTTCATTAGGGGTTCAGATCAGACTTAATTTCTGTCTCCACTTGTGTAGAAAGAGCTGTAAAGCAGGCCCTTGTAGACAAATGAATGAATTCACACCCATGTGAGTCATTTCCTACCCTGTCAATGTCCCTCACTATGTACTTCTACGGGTGTCCCCTATTTTGAGAAGACAGTTTAGATGCCACTAAACTCATCCTCTACTCTCCCCTCATCCTCCCGCAGAACTTCTCATACTGAGGCTTCAGTATTCCGTGGAGAGTGGTTTTCCAAGTGATGAAGCAGATTTTAATCAGTTTGAGATCCAGATATGGACGAGGAGCTGGACTTCTGCCACCTCTCCCTCCAGCTCTTCTTAACACAATGACTAGGGAATTCCTTTGAGATCACGGGGTACACTTCAAGCGCCCCTGATCCTGTGGCCTCCTTCCAGCCACAGAGATCTTCCTGTCTGGAGCATTTCCGGCCCTTCTGTCCCTTGGCTCGGAGAGTTCAGCTCAACCTGGGGAAGGGACAGAATACTTGAGGTTATCAAAACCCTGTGAATTATCTAATGTGAGACTGGCTGCTTGTTCGCCTCCCTGGCTTGCTTCCTGGGCTTGAGAGCAGCTGAGAAAACAACTTTTTTCTCAGTCTTGGACAAGAAGGAAAATCCCTGGCATGGAGTTCTGTCGCAGACAGTTGGCACAGCTAGAGGAAAGGTTTGTTTAGCTTAGCAGTGGGTTTTGTTGGCCCCGGCAGCCAGTCGAAGTGAGATAGTAGGGTACCTGTGGCAGGACATTTCAAAGTCAGCGGGTTGCCTCTCTTGCTTGTCAGCAGCACCCTTGCACGCAGAGGAAGGTATTGGAAGCGTTCAGCCAGGACATCGCCGCTGAATTCTCCAACAACCACATCATCTTGCTGATCACAGGGAGAGACTGCGACGGGGTTTTAAAAAAATCAGCAAGATAGGAAATGATAGATGGATGCAACGACATATTTCTGAACTACGCACCTCCATGGCTTCCTAGATGTTTTAGCTGAATATCTTACATAGTTTGGGGCTCTCCATCTTGCAGCAGAGAGCAGGGATAGGAAGCACACCAGGCCTACCACCTGCCCCAACAGGAAGAAATTCTGCTGCTTACATTTTCCGTCTGTCCTTCACCCCTGGCCAGTGTAAGAGTTGGGGTGGTGGGTGGGAAGAGGAAGGAAACAGCAGAGAGGAAGGATTCATTACTGCTGTTAAAGGAAGCCTGGCTGGCACAGGAACTGGAGAAGAGAAGTGGGAGGGTTGGTGCCAGCTTCCTGTCAGCACGCGGCTGCCTACTCATGTCTGCTTTCCTGGGCCACAAAGGCGAAACTCACTTTTTCCTAAGTTTGGGGCTCTATTGCAAGAACTCATGGCAGCTGCCAGAATGCTATAAAAGGAGCCTCCGAGATAGCCTTTGCCCAAGGTTCCTGACATCTTCGTGCTGCCTGCTCCACACTGGCCTTCCTGGCCACCCATGGAGGAGAAGACATAGATAGGCTGGATCAGTCCAGTTGAGGGTGACTCCCATACATTAAAAGGAAGACACAGGCTTTTTCCCTAGAAGGTGTCGCCATCCTGAAGGAGGCCTGAGGTTCCTATTCCCAGCACTTTCTGTTCTATGGCTCCTTTTCCACTTTCTGAGTCTCTTGAAAGTGGGATCAGGCCAGGAAAAACATGTGATGCTATAGCGAGCTGAAACCAAAGACTTGACTTTGGACCGGCCCAAGCTGAGAACCTTGGCAGTGACAGACTGGGCAGCCTGCTCTTTTCTATGGTATCTTCTAAGTCCCCACTTCAGGCAGAGGATGGCAGATAAGTCCTCAAAGTGGGTGTGAGTTAGAGCTTCTGAAAGTCACCAGTTGGTGCATCTTTCCACTTACCCATCTATGCGTTTTATAATTGAGCTTCTGTTATGTTTATAGCTCCATGCCGGAGGTTGGTGGGACCAGAAGAAGCAGCAATGATGCTGATGATCATTGCAATGATGAGGTCTCTGCCTTCACATACATGGTAGTAAACTCAGTGGAGAAAGCACTAGATTTAGTGGGAAAGCACTACTATGAGAGAGGTACAGATAAAGTATGATGGAATTCGGGAGAGATCACCTTAGGCTAGAGAAATCAGCATAAGCTTTCTGGAAGAGGTGACATTTACAGGGGATTGGAAGAGTAGGTAGGATTTGGACATCTAGAAATGAAAGGCAGAAGGAAGACTGACAATGTGGAAGTTCATAAACAGCTGAGGCAGCCTGCACGGAGGCCCTGTCAACTGCTTTTCTTTGTCTTCAATCGGGCAATGTTGATGGTGCAGGGGGGAAATCACCCTATTTGCTGTTGAGCGTCCTGCCTCGTTTGACTTCCTATCTCAGGGAAGTGGGTTGATCTGTGCATGATGAATTCAGGCCACCATCATTCAGGCTGGTTAAAAGCATGGTCTGTAGGACCAAGTGACCTGGGTTGCAATCCGGGCTTCACCACCCTCAAAGGGTTGTTGTGAGGACTACTGTGTGTCGGCTGTTGTCGTTTTTATCATCAGCATCAACACTGTAGGAACTCTGGAAGGCTGCCCCACCCATCCTGATCCCGTAGGACTTTCCGCCATTTTGGATTTATTACTCTCCATAGAGAGTCTTATATTCAAATACAAACACACCTGAAAGGGTAACACTGGAAGGTTTAAATCAGCTGTTACCTTAGAATGAAAGAAAGTTGGCCGACAACTTATTTGCTCAGAGCAAAACAAGTACCCGAAGGGATGGGCTGGAAAGGAGAAGAAGGTCGGCCAGGGGAGGCCAGTGAGCGCCACAGGCCAGCTTCTTCCACATTTGGTCCCCAGCCCCGAGGCCTCTGTGTTTTCACTTGTAAATTGGGAGACACCTTCTCACATGCAACCCAGTGATAAAGTAAAGAACAGTGAGCAGAATGCCCACCCGTCATTTTAGGAGCCCACAGCCTGCAACACACTGGACTGGGCCCTCTAGAAGGGAAGGGTGGGGGATCAAAGAAAATGCCCCTGACCCTCGTAATCCTATCAAGAATTCAAAACATACATCTAAGAAATAAGTTGAGGTCAAACAGATGGAAATCTGGAAAAAAGTATGAATTCACACAGTGCAAATGGGATCTTCTTGGCCCATAGTAAGTACTCAGTAAATGTTTGTTGATGGAGAGATTGAATGAACGATTGCATGAATGAGTCGTTAGAGTCGAGCTGGTCTGATATGAAGGAAATATTCAAGAAAGAAACAATCTGGCTGTGTGAAGATGGCGGAATTAACAGCTCGCAATGCCACACACCTGCCTGGCGGAGCTCTGAGCTTTCTGAGCTACATGTCTGCACTCATTCTCTTCCGACTACATATTTCCATGAGTCCTCAGAGAGTTTCAAAGCCAATTTCACACACTACACACGGGATTCAGTGTGATGAATTTTTTTCACCAGAGCCCTTGAGTTTTACTTAAGCAGCTAGGCCCTCCCTGCAGGGCCTTATCTATTTGAAGAAGACAGAACAACACTTGGCAACAGCCCAAGTCAGACAATGATTAGAGCACCCGACATTCACAGGACGATGGAACCTCTGAAACAGAACAGCCCACATGATCTGCTAGGAAGGGTTGTTTGCTTTGGAAGAGGATAACTTCTAGTTTGAAGGGCATAAATGCACAGGGCGTGGAATATTGACTCAAATCTGAAACAGGGAAGAGTCTATCTATATTCACAAAGATACATGGCAAGCATCTCTTTTTCCGAAATCTGTTAGGCCAGAAAGCTCCTTTACGCTCCCCTTCTCTACTGTGTGACACCACCGAACGTCCGGGTCAGAAAACTCATATTAAAAGCAATATGCAGCTTCACGTCAGGGCTGTTACCATCGTGTCTGCATCGAAGTGTTTGTGGTCGTGGGTTGCTTTGGGTGTCTAACCACCTTGATGATCCTCCAGTTGTTCTGTCAGTTGCCCTTTGGGCATTTGGGTTCTAGTCCAAACACATTGTACCCAGCAAGGTTTGCTGAGTGAGGAGCAGGGCAGACTCATCGCTTCCTTGTTGTAGACACTGTCTTCACTGATATAGCCTGAGACCACACTAGTTGTTTGTGAGCCATATCTCACAACCAACTTTTATTGAACTGTAGTTAAACTAACACTCCTGATCTGTTTTCCGAATGCTAAATCTTATCTCCCCATTCTACAACCAATAGAATATAACCAAAATCCTAAACGATTCGTAGGCTTCGTCCCAGTATTCTAACCAAATTAAGATTTGTTTTGCTATTCTGACTGTCTAATCTATTAACTCTTTCTCTATATTTTTCACCTTCTGTTGCCATAGTCAGCATTCCATCAGTGGGTTTAGTTATACGACCCACAAGTTCAAATGTCACCTTTTCAGTGAGGTCTCTTCTTAACTACTTTATTTAAAATTGATCCAATACACTTCCTATACTTTTTCTCTGCCTTTTTTCTCTGTTATGTAATCATATAGGTAGGCTTATGTAGTCATCTAACACATTTAATCCATCATACCGTATATTTTACTCACTCATTTTGGTTTGGTTTCGTTTTGGGGTTTTTTGCCACCATTAGCATGTAAGCTCTATTAGGGTAGCAGTTGTCATTGGTTCTGTCCCCTGCTGGACCCCATACTTGTTGTGAGGATGTGGTTGAACACATTAGCATCCTTATCCAGGGCAGTAAGAATGCTGAATGTGACAGAACCAAGGCCGAGTCACGGTGCATCCCTACTAGAGGCGGCCGCCCCTCACCAGATTGCTTTTGATCTGTCAACCTGGAAGCTCCCTCCCCCAGAACAAAGTGGGATTCATCTGCCATAACTGCGCACTTCCTTTTCCTAACTGCACACAAATCATCCTTTCGATGACCCATTTTAAACCTTGCTTGAGAAGGGCAGCACATTCATCAGGGGCCTGTCCAAACCCCTTGCTGTTCTGGAAAGGAGGTCCTTCCACAAGTGAGGTCCCTCCAGCTGAGGTCCTCCTGGCCAGGGCGCCGCACCTGCTCAGAGGGTGGGTGTGTGCTTCCTGGGTGCACAAGCAGTTGGATGTTGGCGGCAGCTCCACTGAGCTGGAAGGCTGAGGCTCAGATGCCATTGTTGTGTTGCACTGGAATATCATGTTCTTTTTTGCCCCTGAGTTTTAATTTTACAGTTTGTAAAATAAAAATGGTAATATAATTTTCAAAAATACACTACGATACTTTATTGATTATTATTTATTTATACTCTTTTGGTTTCATGTCCAATTGCTTCATGCAGACATTAAAGGTCTAAAGTTTTAGATATGTTTAGTTTATTTCTATTGCTCTTTGATTTAAAGGATTTATATTTCTTTTATCCATTTCATTTTCCCTCATTCTTTCTAACACAGCTGTGGTTTAGGCCGTTGTCACCTCACCCCTGAATTATGACAATAGCATCCTAACTGGCTTCAGGACCCTCATCTCTTGTCCCTTCATCTTAGGCTCTTCAATCAGGCTAATTTCCTAGAACTCAGCTACTCAGAATGGACCACAGCATCAGCAGCTCCTGGGAACTTGTTAGAAATGCAGACTTTCAGAACCTACTGAATCAGAATCTGCATGTTAACAAGACACACGGTGATTCACACCACAAAGCCTGAGAAGCACTGCCCTCTCTTTCCCTTACCGGGAGGGCTTCCATAAACTTCACATTGAACCACCCCCAATCTGTCTCTGTCAGAAAGGCTCCACTTTCATTTAAAAGTGAGGTTTTTTTGACATGAAGATGTAAATGCCCCTAGCTATTCATTGATCCTGAGAATGATGAGCAAGTTTATTGAGATAACTTTGAAGCAAGTGTAAAAATTATTGAGATTCACCTTCAGTTGAATCCTTCTGGGAAAAGCAAAGAATATTGGTTTTTGAGGAGTGAAAGTTAGGGAGTTCTTGGGAAGCATGCATGATGAGTTTGTTGGATGTATTCTTGTTAGTGGGACACAACAACAGGTGTTTTATATGCTTAATATAATCCTCCCAATAATCCCATTTAGATGGGTGATATCATCCCCATTTTACATGTGAGGAAGCTGAGGCCCCAAAAAGTCAGGTTGTCCATAGCCACAGTAGTGGTTAGAATTCAAGCTACACCACAAAGTGACAAAGTCATCCAGAGTACAGTGGTTCAAACAAGTGGCTCTGTCCTGAGGTGGACAGGTGACCCCAGGTGGGAGGCATTGATGCTTTATGAGGTCCCCCAGCTTCCTTCTCCTGTGCTGCTTTGTCATCCCCCAGGATGTTCACATCCATGTGATTGAATCCGGTTCCTGTACTCGGGAAGGGGGAAAGGGAAAGTGAAGAGCACACCATTTTCTTATGAAAATGTAATCCAGAAGTCCACCTGCCGCTTACACTCACATTCTGTCAGTCAAAGTGTGGTCATAGGGCCACCCTGGTTGCAAAAGAGGCAGAGGAGTGTTGGAACTCGAGGGGTCATTCACTAGAAGGAAGAAGGGGGATGGCTATGAGGTAGGAATTGCAAGCCTTGCTGTAGGCACCTCGATTCAAACTCCAGGATTAAAACCTGTGATCTTTTCACCGCATTATTCCACCATTTCTCATAGTTGACAGTCAGTAAATGTTCCACCACTTCTCACAGTTGACAGTCAATAAATATTTGCTGAATTGAGATAGACTGAGATATTACATGTGAGCCTTGTAGTTATATGAAATTATTCTTCCTTGCCTCCCTGATTACCAAAGTGGCTCCGCACCCAACGGTCACTATTTTTGATGATGTTCATTTGTAGAACAGGAAGCTGATACTTGTCTTCCTTTAGGAGAAAGGTTGTAATAAAATAATGCACTGGTCCTCACAAGTTCTGTAGAACCATTATGAGCTGCGATAATGAGTTTTAGTGGTAATGACCAAATAACCATCCCCCCTTTAAGGTAGGTATCTGCTTAGGAGAACGGCATTGCTCAAAATAGTTTTGGTGTTTTGTGTTGGCTGGTACCTCAGTCAACTTTTGCTGCAGTGATGCTCCGTGACAACACCAAAATGTCAGGGGCCTATGGTAATGAGCATTTAACTAATGTGCATGTGGGTCTCCTGGGGTCGCCATTCAGGATGGCCCTGGCTGGCCAGCTCTGCTCCACATGACTCTTGTCCTTGTTCTGAGATAGTAGGTTAGCTTGGATACATATTTTTTTCTGACCGTAGCAGAAGCATAAGAGAGTAAGTGGAGATATATTAGGCTTCCTGAGGCCTAGGCTGAGAACTGGCACAACCTATTGACCAAAGCAAGTCATGTGGCCAAACTCATAGTCAAGGGACATGAGAAACACACTGCACCTTAACTAAGAGGAAATGTAGTCCCATGGCAACAGGAATGAATACAGACTTGGTAAAGAGTTGGGGCCAGCAAAGCAAACTACCATGGCTTTGTCTTTAGCAAATTATTTCGAATATCCACAATGATGGTAAATCTTTATCTCTTCAGGGAGCTTTGAAAATTTTTTTTGTAAAATAGCCAAGTTTATGAATAAAATTGGGCTGGGTTTATCACTGGGCAGAAAGATAACTGTCTAAACACGTGACATAAAATGATAAAATTTATTTCTGGAAATACTGGTTCAATAACATGGCATTTGGGGGCAGAACAGTTGTAATAAATATACAGCCTTCCGAGGTAATCAGTTGATTGACAGAATAACACTCATTTGGTTCTAAAATAATCTATAAGAAATAAACCTTATGGCTTTTAGTCATGTAGGACCAGTTTGTCTCAAAGCGGGAAAGAGACCGAATAAGGGCTCATCCTGATAGCCCCTTGGACTGACCCTGGCATATGTGCTTGATCTGCAGATTCTCATCGCCAAGTCCCCTCTGGCTCCCTTCACCTCCTTTGTCTACACCATCGAGAAGGAAGGCCTGGTTTTTCAAGGTAAGATCCTTAGGTTAGGCTATTTCTTAAGCTGATTGTGCTCAGGGCTGCTCATGGCTGGTGATGATTACTGCTATGCTCCTCATGGAAACTACTCCAGGACAGAATCAAAGGCCAAGGGGAACTGGCCAGTGGTGTGTATCCTGATGAGATGAGAATGGCAGTTGTAGCAAGAATGTGACAGAAGGTGGTGGTGGGTCTCAGAGAGAACCATAGAATTTTCTAACAGGGTGAGACAACCAAAGAATGAGGGTCAAACCAAGCAAGCCAGGCACTGCCACTGCCCCAGTCCTCTTGGCAGATCCTATGGCGTGAAGAAGCAGGGGGTGAGTCTCGGACCTGGGGGTGGAGGACGCCACACGGCCTCAGAGCCCTCTTGCTCAGCAGACTGAAAGCCAAGTGGCCGGCAGCCTGGGGCACTTTGGCTCCATGGGCATTCCTTCCTCGGCCTCCTTCTGGTGACTCCATTCCTTTCCCTGTGCTCATGTCCCAGCTGTGGACCAGGCCTTGCTGACCTGCACCTTACCACGTGGGCCTGGGGCTTAGAAGGAGCTGAATGAGGCCTGGCTCGTGGTGAAGCAACCTGTAACCCACTGATCTGTGGTGATGGTTCGCTCCCAGACGCTGGGTCCTCTGATAGGGAGGAAAGGCAGCCAACTGCAAGTCTGTCCAAAAAACAGTGAACATGAGATCAGTGCCAACACCATTGAACTTAGCCCTCAGGGTCTGATATCCCCAACTGCTTGGTCAATGGAGAAGCTTCCCCACAGAAACAGTCAGGATACACATCTATCCCCCAGTGTCAGACAGGAGGTTCAATCCAGAGATATAGGTGAACACAGAGCCTGAAACACAGAGGACCATATTGTCACTCCTGCCCGTGGGAGCAATATCAGCCCTTTAGGATTTTGTGAGTTGAGTATTTTTCCCAGATCTGTGAAACAGGGCGAGTACTTACAATATCCCCAGGGAGACACATCACACTGCAGAGATCGAACAGGAATTTTGTGGGGCAGGCTGGAGAGCTCACGCTTCTGACCGAGGAACAGGCGGCAGCCTGCCCTTTCCTTCCCCTTCTAGAATGTCCGCTTCGTAATGGGCCCGGAAAGCAGTGTGTTTGTTTGGTGCAGCTGAGCTCCACAGCAGGGACCCGGGTCCGGGGAAATTTGGGGTAAGAACTACTGACCTTTGGCTCTTAGCCTTTGACTTGTGCTATCCAAGTTCCTCGGTAAATATTTTTTTTACAATTGCAAATATTGTTTTCTGACAAAGAAGCAGAGATTTTAAGACCAGATTAAGCAAAGCAAACAGCAGGCCCCTTTGTCACACACTCTCGGAGGGGGTGTAACTAACAAGTGGTCAGGAGGCTGCAGTTTTATTTACTCAGTGCACAGTGGGGCCTGGGGGCCTCATTTTTGGAGCCTTTCTGAAAAGATTAGAAGTCTACTAAATAGCAAATTTAGGTGAAGATTTCAAGAAATTCTATGGAAGATTATAGGACAATTTCAGGGGGGCAAGGGCCAGTTCTACCCAGAAGGCTTGTATTGAAAGTCTTGGCATTTTGGTAAATAGCATTTCTAAGCGGAATCTGATTGGGGTGACTTTTAGGGTAGATAGTGTTTGTGGAAATGACATGCACAGGGCTGCCTCTCTGACACTCATCACTAAGGTCGTGACTTAGACAGCAAAGAGGAAGTTGTTAGAGAAAGTAAAGACTGGAATCACCATCAATGGGTCGAATTTTAAAAACAACCAAAAAAGCCTATTAGAAAAAGTTGGAGAACAGGGGAGAAAACGGGTTACTGAAGGAGCCTGACCAGGAGCAGTGTGTCCAGAAAAGAAAAAACTTCAGCAAAGTGTCCAATGATCCAAGAACCCAAGGAGTAAATAGAAATGTCTGAGAGACCGCAGAGCCTCACCTGGTTACTTTGACAGCTGTTTGTCCTTCCCACTCCCCCAAGCCACACCTCCATCTCCGAGGTCTTCCAAGGCAGCGAACACCCTCTGCCCCTGTCAGCAATGCCGCTGAACACAAACCTCAGGGCAGGCCCTTTCCTCTAGCTCTGTGCTCGAAAGACTTCAGGAAAACCAAGAGAAGCTGTGATCCTTAGGAAAAATGGGGACCCCTTCTTTATTGGAGAGACTGCCCACCCCTAAACCCCCGGGATTTCTGTTCCAGCTCCAGTATGATCGGAAGAAAATCTCTGTCACACTAGTTTTGTCAACTTGAAAATGACAATGGTGACCTTGTTTCAGTCCTTTGCAGGTTTGTCACAAGCCATTAGTGGGTGATAAAATGACATGAATGAGTCACAACCGGCTCATTGTATTGTTTCATGAAATACTTGTTGTGCGATTGTGTGTGTGAGCATTTTGGATTTCTGTGTGGAGGTTGCAATGCAAACATTTTTCTTACTTGGATTGTCGGCAGTGGCCTGCGTGGTCCCTAAAGGCCGTCCCAGCATCAGCGGTGTCTGATTCTCCTGGGAGGTGGTGTGCTTTTCACTCCCTCGGCCCAGGACAGTGCATCCTTGAGATCTCCACATACGGGAACATAAAAGCTTGTGTTTGCCCCCCCATGCTTACCAGACGACTGAACTGAAAAACACCTGCATGTTTCCCCAGGTTTAAAGTAAAGAAACCTTTGATCCCTGGATAGTGACCGTGGAAAGGGACCAGCAGTTGAGGCCAGTGAGCTTTTCTGGTGGGAGGGGCTGCTCTGGCATGAGAGCCCTGGTTGGCACGGAGGTTGGTACCTGGAGGTGGAGCAGGGAGCAGTGTGCCATTCGTGCCTGAGAGGCCGGGGACAGAGAGGGGAAGGGCTGGGAGAGTGAGGGCCGCTCCTGCGGTACCCGTGGAAGGAGACGCTGCCAGCCCGCCACTTGTGGCTCCACATTCGGCAGTTGTAATGGAGCCAGCCTGGAGTGGTGGGAAAGAATAACCCAAACAGGCTACCTTTTTTGAGGTGGTGGGGGGTGGGACGAGACTATTAGTGAATGCGTGAATGATCCCTCAGGGCCTTTTATCCCCTTAGAAGCCTCAAGATGCCTACTGGCCTGCTAACCAGGAGGTTTTATAATACCTGAAGAGCCCCCGAGTGCATAGGCACAGGGAGGGAATAAAAGGTGAGGCCAGAATTTGATTTCCCACTCCACAGGCCCTTCCCCTCACCGGTTCTCAAGGATTAGGATGCTGGGAACAGCCGGCAACCAGGGGCCTGATACCCTTGCCGCCCCTTTGTTCACTGGGACTGACGGACAATAAAACGGCAGGCTGGAGGGACTGGGGGGCTTGCTTAGAGATTTCTCAGGCTGCTTTTTGAAACACTTGAAGGAGCTGGTCCATGCTATTGTTGTAGTAAAATAGAGAGCGGAACTATTCTCCTTTTGCGGAAAAAAAAAGAAAAAGGAAAAGAAAGAAAACCCACCCTCCCGGCATCTTCAAGAGGCCGCCTGGCTCAGGCCATTACCATGGTAATTCTGCCGTTTGCATCTTCTTTGTTGGGGATCCTGGCCTCTCAGGGTTGGGCCCAAGACCCTGGAAATACTTAGGCCCCAAAGGCGAAGAAGCTCACAGCCACCAGCTTCTGACTATTAGACTCTGCAAGGGACCAGGTCCCAGCAGAGGGTAGTTCAGTTCCTTTGTGCAACTGAAGTGGGAAAGGTGAAGGGGTAGGGGGAGGTACCCTTAATCCATTTTTCCTTTTGTCCCCAGAGTTCACCATGAAAGCCCCAAAACCACAGAGCGGAAGAGCTTAGGGGTTTGGCTAGCCCGGAGTAAGGCTACAGGGTGCCAGGACCTAGTGGAGAGCGAAAAGCAGGAGTTGGCTTGGAATGGGCTTTAATGGGGTGGACCCACAACCACATGGCTACAGAAGGAAGGGAGAGTTCATGGACTCCAGCCTGACTCCCATCTGCTCTGGTCGTGCCCTTGGTTTCCCCAGGAAGTCCCAAATGTTGTGCACCCAGAACACAGCTGGGACCCCTGGGCCTCTGTGTCACAGCCAGGAATAAAAATGCTGTCATTGAAAGCAGCCAGGCTGTGTGGCTGATGCTGCAGGAAACCTGGGACAAGTAGGGGCCCGGCTCTGCGGGAGCCACCCAGGCTTTTGCAGGGCTCATCGCAATCGAGGCCTGCCCACTTGGTAAAGAAGCAGACCCCAGAGTGGGGCTGGCCAGAGAGAACGAAGAGGTCGATTCGCGGGGCTCCTCCTGCTTGGCTGCCTTTGCTACACTCCCCCTTGCTTCAGGAATCTAGGGAGCATTTGAAAAACAAAAGCCAGATTGTTTTGAACAGGACAGAATTAATGGCTTAGTGTCTCAGTAGGGCAGAATTGTTTTTTTTTATATTGTTTTTAAAAAGATCAAGATCAGGTATGACGGGTTGCCTTTGGATTCTGGTGCTATCCTCTACTTCACTGGTTTGAATGAGCAGCATAACCTTGGGATGGAGATGGGGAACTTAAGGAGAGCCCAAGGGACCCCGAGATAGATCCAGAGAAGGTGCTGGAAACAAAGCTAGTTTTCTGTTTTTCTAACCACCTAATGTAGGGACTTGGAAGAAACCAGAAACAAAGAAGTAAAACAATGATGTTTTAGGAGCTGGAAAGCTATGTGCCTCATCTTTCTTGTAAAATCAAGAGTGGTTGTTTGATGGCCTTTTAAAGCATATTGGGAAAGACATTAATCTCCTCTATTTGTTCCCTTGTCACAGAGTTGGGTTAGTTTCTTCTACTCCATTTTCTTAGTCACTGAGCCAACCGGATGATTTATTGAAAAATTCTTTCTCCCCAAATACCACCCACCATCTGAGTTCGTCAGATTTCAGTCTGAATCAGTAACCCATCTGAGTGTTTTCTGCCTGGTGGACTCAGAGTGACCCAGAAGATTCTTAATGTATTTCCATCCAGGTATGGCAGTGTCTGCTTGGTCCATACCACCCACACACCTGGCACAGCCTGGCATTCTTGTGGGAGCCTGGGCGGAGAGCCTGGGATTCAGTGGGGCAGAGAGAGTGAACTTCTCTCCAGAGGTCACAGAAGAGAGGGCAGAGCAGGCCTGTAACTTTGTCCCTGGGCTGCTACGTGCCACTGCAGCCTCATAAAGCTCATCCAGGCCCAAGCATTGTCCTTTGAAGCTTCTGCCTACTTCTTGGTGCGGAGCTTCCCAGAGAAAACGAGGAAGGACTCTTACCTGCCCAGTTCTCTTCTAACATTCGCTTCACACACCCTCCCTCCATGACATCTTCCCATACTGGCCCTCTGCTTTGTACGTTTTCTTTTCAATTTTTTTTCTACTCTGTCTTTTAGCCTCAAAGAGGGATTTGTCTTGAGAGCATTCCAAATTTGCATGAATGGTTTATTGTACACATCATTCCATAACTTGCCTTTGTCCCGCGACATCACGTTTTTGCAGGATGTTCATGTTACATGTGGATCATGTTCTTTCACTTTAATTGAGGTATCCACATCCATTGTTTGAATGCACCATATGTTATCTGGTATATTCATTCCACTGTTTGAATATACCCTGGCATGGTACATTCCATATCTGGAATATTCCTTTATTGATGGAAATTTCAATTATTTGTTAATGTAATGAATTCTGTTGCACATGTTTCTTGGTATGCAGGTGTTAGGGTTTCTCTGGGTATATATCAGAAGACAGAAAGGTTGGTCAGAGGGTATGTAGTTGTTCATCTGGATGGCCAGGAGCACAGCTACTTGTGGAAGTTCTATTACCGTGCGGAAGAAAGCTGAATATCCAGTGACACATCCCTTTCAGAGGAGCCCAGTTGCAGAGATGAGGTTCTACGGTGCAATAGTACAGACCCCAGGTCTGGGCTCACTGCATAATGTCGAAATGCAGCGTAACTGTTATGTGTTAAAAATGCTGTCAGGATCCTCTTCAGCAGAGTCCAGAGTAGAAAAGTGGGGTATCACAGTCAGTAGTGACACCCCCGACCCACACCCAAAAACCTTAGTTCCCCACCCAAAACAGGGTCTGCCTCAAGCAGAAGCGTCAGGATGCGTTGTGCTGTTGTGCACTGTGCAAGAAATATATTTGAGCAACCACTGCTAGTGCTTATAGCGTAAGGCAGGGTGTGGATTTGAGCCCAAAGTCATAGACTAAACACTTTTTTTCCCAAAAAATGTTTTTTCCTGTCTCCACAAATTTTTAAAACATGGAACAAAATGTTACTTGGAATAAGGTTATAGAGAAAACCTCAGTTCCAAGGCCTGGACTATAGTTCATCTGAATCCACACTCCTGGTTTGGGCCCTGGAAGCCGTTGGCTATCTTTGCAGAGCTAACAAGTTGCATCTGTGAAGATGCCCAGGTGGTAATACCAAAAGATGTTAAATCCATCCAGGTTCTTGATTTTCTTTGAAACCCTCTTCCAAAAGGACTCAGTGTTCTTTCTGGTATTTGACTTCAGCCTAATTTCAGTGAGGTCAGTCCAGCAGGTATTTGTGGAGCATCTACTCTTTACAAGTCATGACACTTTCCTAATCTAGTTATTTCCGAATGAAATAAGTTTAATCAAAGCCAAATTGTGACACATAGTATCGAGGTTCAAAAATGGAATATGGAAGAATAGAGGAGAGAGACCCATTCCAGCTAGGATGACCAAGGAAGTTCCCCTTGAACATGTGGGACTGAGACTGGAGGTCGACTCCAGAGGCTGACGAAAGCGGCATTCCTTCACCCTTTGACAGAGACCAGTTTCTTTTGCCGATTGAGGACAGATTTGGGGACACTGGGGAATGCTGATCAGTGCCATGTGACTGATGAATCATGCTGACTAATATGTTCTAAATGGATTGATTCAACACTAAAGGGAATGCAGAGAGTCCAGAGTTCAGATCCTGAACTTCACCGCGAAGTATAAATCACTCAGTCTCAGTACTTGATTTGCTTGGTCATTGGAAAGGTGCTCGTGATGAGAATCCAAGTCACCTTGACTAGAAGGTGCTTTACAAACCTCTAGGGTAACGAAATGCTTCACAAGAGGCAGGACAGGCTTGTGCAACTGTGGGTTATTCATAGCACACACAGAGTCAGAACAGCCATCACATGCTGCAGCTCAGCCATGCGAAACTTTTATTTCCTCACACCCGCCCTGAGAACCGACAAACCCAGCGCTGCGCTCACAGAGGCTGACGCGCAGAGGAGCTTTTGAAAAGTCTTCTTATCTGCCTACTGGGGCGTCTGTGTTTCTCTGCAACAAACGTCTCCACAGAACTAAGAGCTTGCCCTGCACGCACAGCCCTTTCTCTCTTTTGACATCTTCCCAGCTCGACTGCTTGAGAACCTGGCCTTCCGTGTCCAGATGTTTACTGAATTCTGAAGGCCCCCCAAAGGGTCCAAATTCTTTTGTTGCGCTCCAAATCATTTCCCACAGAGACTGACCGATGTCCTGAAGGAGCTCTTCAATAGGGAGGATAAATGGAGGCAGATGAAGACATGACCCCCTGAGGCTCGCCCACGTCCACGCTAACAAAGGGTCTGAGGCACAACCTTGTAAGGAGCATTTTGGTCAGCAGCGTCCCTTCAAGAGGCCAAGTCTCCCCCACAGGGCTGCTTTCAATGGCTACCATCACAGTGGAAGTCCTGGGCATTTGTTAAGGGCTGGGCTGGGCTAGGTGTAGCACAAAACATCTAAATCATGGTCCCCTGCCTTTGTGAGGACTTGCTGGCTGCAGATGGCAGCTGGCTTTCTCAGGGGAAACGTGGTGGTAGAAGAGGAAGCCGGAGAGGGGCTCCAGCTTCTCCGGATGACCTAGTCCCACCCAGCCCAGAAAGACTCCCTTCTGTCTGCAGCTATCAGCGGTCAAGCCTGGGCTGTAGGACCTGAACGCACACCTGTGCCGTGTGATAGACAGGTGTGCATGCAAGTGGGCCGCTGCTGGAAGGGAAGCTTTATGGAGACTGTTAGTAAGAAGTTCGTGCATTTCATGACAGCAACATTTTGGGGGTTTCTTTTTCAAACTTTCTTTCTCTCCCTCTTTTTTTTTCCTTTAGGCCAACAGAGGCCATAAGGACACTATGACCTTTGTCTAGAGCTGATGGGGATGTGATTTGTGAAATGAAACAGGACTATACTGCTTGGAAGAAGGAAACGGAAGCCACTGTAATGGGGATTAATTACTCGATCGCTGTTGAGATGGTAACAGATTTGCCCTTGTACCATTGAGCCAGCCGTCTCAGACCTGGCAGGGACAGTGAAGATGAAGACGTCTTTGTTCGGGCCTCTAGATGCGCGGGGCTGTAGGCTTTGCCGCCCTGGGATGTCAACAGCCATAATAATAATAATTTGCACTTATATAGCACCTTTCAACCAGGCACCTCAAAGCGGTTTAACCACATTCATTAATTAAAGCCCACAATCCCCCTGGGGAGAGGGGGAGGATGACTAACAGGATTTGTAATTACAGGAGGGAACATTTCCGAATAAAGTATTGTCCACCAAATAAAAAGAGGACGTGCATGAGACTCAGGGTCTCCAAAGAGTAACTGATTCAGAGATGAAATCATGGAAAGATGGGGCGGCTGGGGGCGGGCATGGGCGCGGAGGTCTGCTCTCATGTCAGAGGGAGGTCGATGGGCTCAGAATTCACTGACAGGTTTGGATCCAGCTGAGAAGCAGAACATGTATGGTATTAGTGGCATTTGGAAGGTCATTAGTGGCACAACTATTGTGGTGTAAATTCAAGTTTCACTAATATATTGTGTATGGCCCTGCAGAACAAAGAGTGAGATTCTTGCAGTATTTAATAAAGGATGAAATGATTTCTTTAGATTTAAAGCCCAAGCTGAGCCAGTCAATTAGCAAATAAATCAATTGGTGACCCATAGGGTAATTTAGTCGTTTCCAGCACAACACCCAGCCTCTCCCTCCTACGGCCATGAGGCTTCCCACCAAAGCTCCAGGGCTGGTTCATGGCAAGGCCTGGGGCCTTCAGCCCCTTCAAAACCAGGCATCAAATCTTCCCAGCCTTTGGCATTGGGACCTCTCTTACCCAAGTTGTTAGCAACCCTAAGCTGGCCTCTGTATAACCACTTTGTACCTGCTCCCCCTACAGAGGTTTTTACATACCTTGGAGGCTAGAATCAAGTCTTATCTCGTGTCTCCTACTTATGCCCAATAAGAGTGCTGTGCACAAAGTCAGTACAGACTGGTCAAGAATGGCTGGACAACTAAGTCCTTGTAACAACTCAGTATTTATTGAGCACATACCTGGTGCTAAGGCGAAGCTCAGAAACAGTAGGATATGAACATTGTCCTTGAGAACTCTATTACAGGTAATGGAAAAGACTCGCATTCTATTAACATCAAACAGCATAAAATAAAGTGACATGAGAGATGCACATTCAAGCCACATGCTGCCAGGGCAAAGAGGAAATGCTTCACTGGGCTGCAGTGAATCAGGGAAGGTATTCCTGGAGAGCAGACAGTGCTGTGGGCATTGCAAGGTGAGAACCGTTTGGTAGACCTAGAAGATGTGGGGGAGGCTGACTTTCCAGACTGTGGTCCTTTGTCTCCCTCTGAGTGAGGTGCATTTTGAGAGCTTGTGGTCTTCAATAGGACATTTGTGAAAACCAAGCTGAGTTTTTGCAGCTAATTAAATGTAAATTCTCCATGAATTCTTATTACATGAGTTGGCTGATTTCGAACATCAAGGGAGTATTTGAGAAATTAGGAAAGTTATTTTGTTCTCTGTAACTATTCATTCCGTCTCTCTCTACTTTCACTGTCCACCAAGAAAGAAAAGCTAAAGAATTCACATCTTAAAGCAGAGCACTCAAAGGTGTCTGGAAAAGGTACAAGGAAAACATCTCCATCACAAATGGCTTCCTCCTTGAGACTATTTTTTTTGACCCCTGTACACACTAAGGCGGTGCTCTACACCCAGCAATTAACTAACCAATCACAGTTCCCTCCTGCTCCAAGGCCCACCAGGGCATTTCACCACAAACCATACTGCCAGGACAGGGCCTAAGTGCTGTCTTTGCATCTTGCCAATACTTATTGAGTGTTCCTGCACGTCTGACACATACTGTGTGTGCCTGAGCTTATGTAATCCCCTAACAGACTGACGAGCTAGGACTTTTATCATCCCTTCTTCCAGATTAGGAACCAGGCAAGAAAAGTCCCGTCTCTTGCTAGAAAGTGATGGAATGTGGATTTGAATGAACCCCGGCAGTCTTGCTCCTTCCTTTCTCTCTCTCTCTCCTTATTCATGTCGTATTTCTGTTCATATCTGTTACAACCTCTCTTGGTGATCCTCAATTCACTAAAGTACTCAGCACAGTACTATACACATCGTAGCAACTCATGAGTATTTTCCAAGTGAAAGAATCACTAGAGCAGCACTAGTGTTTCGAGCTGCACTGGGAGAAGTTGCTGCAGAAACTTCTGGGCCGTGGTGCTGGGAACATGGCAGAGGCCCCTTCACTGCCTTCTTCTCTCTTCTCCATTATTAAAGATAAGGACAGATACCCAGGAAAGTTGCCCCAGGGAATGTTCACAAGAAAGAAGACACAGGCAGTATTCATGAGCTGAGAGTCTGCCATGCTAATACCACCCAAGAGATGCTAGTGAAGAGCCTTGTATCATTAATTACTTTTATTGAACTTGGATGCAATGCAGTATTTTTTTTCTTGGTGTGTGTGTGTACATACACACATGTACGACAAAGTCCAACTTTGTCTCCCCAGGTGTGCTGGCATCCTCGCTACTCTGTGGACGTGCCACGGTCCTGGCAAGGCTTTGAAAGCATGTGGTCCCTGTCCGCCCACAGAGCTAATGTTTCTGGATTATCCCGGAAGTACTGGACTCTATGCATAGTGTCGTCTATGTTGTATGTTGTGAGCAAGGTTCCTGCTCAGGGACGAGATTATAAAAGTTTGACCTGCAAAACCAGACTTGCCAAATGACAATGCTGGAGATGGAGAAGAGGGTTAGGTAATGGGAGCGAGGGGAAGGAAGGCAAGAGGAAGTGCAAAATACCAGATTCTGACCTAAAAACTCTGGTATTAAAACCACTTGGGCGTGTCATTTATTTTTCCGAGCTTTGGTTTTAGTATTATCACTATCACTGTCGTCCCACGGCTGTGAAGGGGCCTTCTTTGTTCCACTACAGAATTCAGCAGAGGCCCCCTGTGTTCACATGGAAGGCGGACGCCCATCACACTTCCCAGAAGGGTACCCTAAGTGTTGGAGAGAGCACGTTGCCTACTTCTCTAAATCTCATTGAGGATGGGTTTCAGATGGAGCACAGGTTCTCCAGAACTCCACAGAGATGTGGGAGGAGAGAAGACCAAATACATGGTGGGCATATGTCAGGACAGACTTCCACTTAAACAAACAACTTCGAAAATCTCAGTGACTTAAAGTCCCCAGGCCGCTGTCCTCTGTGTGGTGACTCAGGATTTCATCTCAGTATTGACAAGCACTTCTGCCGTTGCCGCCATGGTGGGGTGTGGGCGAGGGAGGCGGGGCTGTGCACGGCACTTAGAGGAGCAGCTCACACCCTTCTCTCACAGCCAAGCAGTCATGGCCACCCCCAACTCCAAGGAGGTGGGAAGTCCAAACCCCCACTCCACCCCATACTCTGAAGGGAAGGAACAGTGGGTATTAATGGACACTTGGAATGTCTGCTACTTACTGCCAGACCCAGCAAGCTGGCCAATGTCCCCTTTCACATTCCCTCCTATCCCCTGGACTAATGGGCATATATCGAAGACTGATGGGGGAGTGTTGAGGAGAGAAGACCAAACAGTTTTACAGCCCATTTTAGTCTCCTGGGGACCTTTCCAAAACAGAGGAGGCAGGGAGAACCAGCCTGCTGTTGGTGCTTTTCCCATGGAGCTACTGGATGCTGGTAGTGTTCAGAAAGGGTAATGGGTTAGAGAGAGCCATGGCCTGAGTGTAGCAATACATCTACGATGGGACAGCTCGTTTTGAGTTGCCCAGAACCATCGTGCTTTGTGTGAAAAGGCCTCTGAAAATGTGCCCTTCCGCCTCCATCCCTCCTCTGTTACCAGACATGATTCAAGTTCCCTCCAAGCCCTGTGACTTTTCCAGAAAGCAGCTCTCCCAGCGGCAGAGAGAGAAAGAAAAAAAACTTTCCCTTATTCTTCTTCTAATAATGAATTCCTGCTCTAAGTGGGACGCTCCCATGTGTTTTCAGTCAAGTGTTGATGGCAGCCTTGCCGGGGGACGTTTCCAAGAGGCCGTGGACATAATAGATGAGGGCCCGCATTGACAAGAGCTGCTCTCAGTTTTCCTTCCAGTGCAGCCCTCCCGAGGCCTGAAGTCGGAGATGAGAAATGGTTCACGAGATCCTGTTGGTGAACAAACATGGCTGCCACACCTCCTCGCTGCTTTTAACTAAGCAAAAAGCCATGGTTTCACAGCTTCCAAGATTTGTAGACCTGGATCTTCAGGCCAGACCAGTTATTTGTAGATGCCAAGACCTCCCGCCTTTGGGACTCAAGCAGAGTCTAGGCCTGCCCTGACCTCATAAGAACAAAGGGAGACAGGAGGTCACACCGTTTCCTACCTAACGCCTAATCTCAAGTCTACAAGATGCTTCCAAGTAAGCACTGGTGGGAGGCCACGTTTGCTGAGGGATCCCACCTACTTGTTCTCCCCAAAGCAAATATCTTCAGATAATAATTCAGCTTCAAATTACCTACTTGGGACTTGTACAAACTCTTAGTAGTGGACAGGCTTCTTTCATGGAGAAGAGTCTCAGGTAAAGGGGGACAGGCATTGTTAAGGAGAGAGGTGGCCTGGAATTGGAAAGCCTTTACAAGCAGAAGCAGCCCTGGGGATTCATTACCTTGGAATCCCTGCTTCTCTCTGCATGCCTGCCCAAGGCTTCTCTCTCTCCCAGCAGACGTGCACTGCAGACTGTAGCTCTGCTCGCTCAAAACTTCAGCATGCTCGTGGCTCATCCTGGCCTCCTGAGCTCCTCTCTTTACCCTTCAGCCTTTCAGCTTAAGTTCCCATTGGCTGTTTTCCTTGGTATTTCCCAGTTAAAATTCCTAAGAGAGAATCTCATTGGCCAGGGCTCATCTTACTGTTGTGTCTCAGATAACGTCTTTGGTCACTAGCCAGCCAGTTACTTGTGGGCTGAGGGGGAGCTGAAAACATGGCTGCCAGGCAGCAGCGGATGTGGGCAAGGCAGCTACCGCTGGAGGGGCCATGAGAGGAGGCACCAGCGGTGAGCTGCATTGCACTGTGTCCTTGACTGGATTGCTGCAAGGACACGCATTCTCTCTCTTGCTTCTTCCTCCCCTTCTTATCACTGCAGACCTGATCTCCACTGTCACAGCCTAGTCCCCCATTACTGTGCATGCCCACCCCTGACTGTACTGTCCTGCTTCTCGCCTTGTTGAAGAGCCCAAATAAGACAAGTGGTTGGGAAGGAAGAGTTCCTAACATCAATGAATAGAAGGGGGGTTGGGGAAGGTGTAGTATGGAAGGAGGAATGGAAATGAAATCCTTTTTTTGGCTAAAGAAAATCCCATTCTCATCATGGGATCCAAGTACCTTTCCTCTTTCTTCCAATCTTTGGAGCAATATCTCTTCCCCCAAAATTAGACATCAGCAGAAGCGAGAGAAGCTTCACTGAGGGACCCTGACTGACTAGATTCTGTAGTCCACTCATCCTCAAGATTTTCCTTGACTCTTCTGAGTCTGGAATAGTCCCCATTCCAGATCCTTGCCTTCCCCCAGGCCCTCACCCTCTAGCCTCGTGAAACCCTGGGTTCAGATCCTGGAATAACAAATCCCAAGCAATTTACCATCAAACTAAGGTTTAGGACACAAGTGAAGGCCTCTGTTTACATAAGGTCTTTGCCAACTGTGCTCTCCTAAGATGCCCAAAGGTCTTCATGGCCAGTTTTCACAAATGTTCATGTTTTTTGGAGGGCTGGTCATGTGTGGTGTTTCCCTGTTTCAGCTGGATCAGAGAAGCTTTGTCTGAATTCACACATCAATGAGAGGACTAGGGGAAAACTGAATTATGATGCTGGACTTTACCTTCCGTTCATTAGAGAGCATTGCATCTATACCTTATCGGATGGTCGAAAGGCCAACCCAACCCAGTTGAGATTTCAGTATTTCCATAGTCTTTTGAGTGGACATGAGGCTAGAAGCGAATTAGAGGCAAATCTAAACAATTGTGTATTTCTCTGCTCTTTCCTGAGCTCTGAGCATGTCAGTATTGATTAAACCACTGGTCAACCCTTGCCCGTGACAGGTGTTTTTATCTACTGACCAAACTTGCGGCTCCCCTGTGATGGCAGAAAAGGCAGTTCTGATGGTAATTCTAAACCTGCCTCTGTGGGTTCTAGAGCCAGCAGTTCTGGACCACTTCCCAGTTTCTGCTCCTTTCCATTTAGAACCTCAGGTTGAAGTCCATTGCCATTGGCTGTCCCTGGGATCTGAGAACCCATTTGGGGTTTATCTAGCCTCTCTCCCAACACCATCATCCCAACTCTTGAGTCATTACCATTTCAACATCTTAAAAGCTGATGCAGAGATGAAGCAGAAACCAGTTTGGCTTTCTCCCAGTTCTTTAGGCCCCTCTGGGGTTAATCAGCAACCAGCTATCTTTGTGTTAATAACATAAGCCTCTCTAACTAGAACACCTGGAGGAAACTCAGGGGATGGCTTAAGATGAAGCCAATTGTGCAGTAATTATTCCTATCGTCACTCTGTTTTAAGCTGGACTCAGACTTTCCAGTCAAAACAGCTTGCTGAACCCAGCCAACTGTGAACCTGGAGCTCTCAGTGTTCCTTATGCCTTGAACTTCAGGCAGCATTTCCCTACTTCAGGTACACGGGGTTTAATGAAATGTCCTGAGGGCATCTCACTGGGGGAATTCTTTAGTGGTATCTTCCCAGCCCTTTTCCCACCCTCCCAGCCCATCCTGCTGGTGGTATGCACACCGCTAGAGAGACAAACGACCTTCTTAACTGGAATTGCCAACAACTTCTCTCAGTAACTAACCCAAATGGGTTTGAGTGTCAGGGGATTGCCTATTCGCAGGGGAAAGGAGATAGGGCCTGGGGAGGCGGAAATGGTGGGTGGGGGACACATGGAAAACAGTTCCCTGCTGTATTAATCTGCTAAGGCTGCCATAACAGAACACCACAGAACAGCCTAAGCAATAGAAAGCTATTTTCTCACAGTTCTGGAGGCTAGAAGTCCAAGGTCAAGGGGCCTGTGGGTTTGGTTCCTCCTGAGGCCTCCTTGATTTGCAGATACCTTCTTGCTGTGTCCTCCCGTGCAGCCTTTTCTTTGTGTGCGCTCCTGGTGTCTCTTCCACTTGTGAGGTCACCGGTCTTATTGGATTAGGGTCCCACTTTTATGACCCCGTTTAATCTTAATTACCTGCTTTTAAAGGCCCTGTCTCCAAATACAGCCGTATTAAGGGTTGGGGCTTTAATGTATGGATGGGGTGGGGAGGACACAATTCCGTCCACAACGCCTGCCATAACTCTGTTTTCCTCAACGGCTCATCTCTCATCTTCCGATGCTGCCCTTCTAATTCTGAGTGGGAGAAGAGTAGATATTGTTCAAGAAATGGCAGGTGGGACTCTGTGCAGTCAGTGTGAGAGCGGCTAAGCGAGGTGGGGAGGGTGGCTGAGCTAGAGTGAGAAAATGGATGGGTGGATGGATATAAAGACGCGTGAAGGATGGTTGCGTGAATATGCAGGGGGTAAATATATGACTTGCAGTGCATCGATGGCACCAGGGAAGACATTACATTGCATTTCTTTAGGGTTGCAGTGCAAGGATCGCATACTCAAATGCTCAGGTTAGACAGGTGGCAGAGTTGCAAAAAGAGGCCAGTTTGCAATAATAGGGAGTAGTGGGGACTTTGCCAAATTGTAAAGAGTATGACCTGAGTAAAGGGACAGTATGCACTCAGCTCTGGCCAATTGTCACTTTGTGGGATGTGAGCCGAATGCTGTCAGAACTTTTCTGATTTTTCAAGGGAAGCCAGAAATCTGAATTTTTCAAATTAAATCTTAAAAAAAATAAATCTTTAAATTATGGCAACCAATTCAAAGTTGATAAAATATTGGGTGATAAAACATTTACAATCTGAATGAACCCTGGAGGACGCCAGATTTCCACTCTTGGAATACTAGAAAGACATCTGTAATGTCACCACACGAGGCTGTAGGTGTCTAAGAGCTTGGGCTCAAGAATACGCCGCCTGGGCTCACGTGCCAGCCCTCTGCTTACTGGCTTTGTAATCTCGAGCTAGTTATGCGTGTAACTCAGAGTTGGTTAAGGTGACATGAATTCAGACATGTAGAACCCTAGAGCAATGCCTGCTGCCTACTGACCAAGCAATAACTGAGCCAATATTATCAGGTAGTATCACTAAACTTTGTGCTTTCCTCATCTGTAAAATGGGGACAACAATTGCCTTACCTATCCCCCAAAGGAAAAGAAGAATATTTACACAAGGGCTTGCAAAAGTGTGCACATTGCTAAGCAATACACCATGTATTACTCTTGTTACCATTCCCATAAAGGAAGCTCAGCCTTGCCCAGGGCAGGGTGGGAGTCCCTAAGAGGACAGCAGTAACTAGGGTCCATCCTTTTGGTTCTGAGGGTCACGTGGCTGTTTTGCTGTTCTTAGGATTTCTTTTTACTGTGAAATGTGTAAACAGAAGCATAGAGAAAACTGTGTAATGAACACCCAAGCACCCTTATCTAGGTATAATGATTGCTAGCTTTTGCCAATGTGCTTCGTTTCAGTGTGTTCCTGGCAGAGGTGGTGGGTGGATGTGGCAGAGATGCAGGAAGAAACAGGGATGGAGGTATATTGGTGCCAGGTGGAGAGCTGAGAGCTTTGACTGCCTCAGAAACCCCCGACTTTTGCAAGAAAGCAAGACCCAATCAGCTGTAGATGGTTCTCTTTTGGATAGGACCCTGAAGAGGAGATTTGTACAGGAGAGTTTGCTATAAATGATATGTTATAATCACCTTAAAGTGGTATAAACTGGAACCAAGAAATTCTTTTATTACTTATTTTCATTTATTGTTATTTTTAAGGTTTTAATTTTTGCTAAGAGCATATACATTCATGTATTGCTCATGTAATTAAAAATT
This sequence comes from Macrotus californicus, assembly GCA_007922815.1. Lineage (NCBI taxonomy): Eukaryota > Metazoa > Chordata > Mammalia > Chiroptera > Phyllostomidae > Macrotus > Macrotus californicus. The sequence continues at coordinate 36,385 of VMDR010003267.1, forward strand.
GAAAGTGTCCAAAGAGACTTTAGATGTGGAAACATCTCTGCCATAAAGACTTTGGGAGTTGAGACCGTGCTGGATCTGTGAGAAGCCCAGGAAAATCATGGTGATAAAAATGAAAGGTTTGAGGAGCAAAACTCCCAGATTCAAGGAAAGTATAAAGGGCTCTTGTTGCTAAAGTATTTGAAAGAGTCCCTAAGACATATTGCCCCATTTCTCGGCATCGGCCATTACTGCATTTAAATGCGAAGGCCTCTCCCTGGAAAGGATGTCTCACAACGTGAAAGCAACTAAACTTTGCTTGAAAATTCTATTATTCAGACCGTTCATTAATTTAAGCTGACATTCCTTCTCAATTGGGCCAAATCATCAAAGCTTTATTGTATGAGAACCTTGAATTCGGCAACAAAGAGTGTGGGGTTTGGAGGGAAATGTGGGGAGGGGGGTGTGGGGGGAGCTCCTGAGGCCCAAAGAAAGGAGGGGAGTAAGAAGCTGAGAAGGAGGGTGAGGGGGAAAGGCTGGAGCACTGAGAAGCAGAGGGGAGAGGGGAGCAGTTAGAACAGCAGGGAAAAACCATGCAGGGGTGGTGGCAGACCTACGGAGGGGCCTGTGCCACCAGCGCTACCCCTTGAGCCTCTGCTAATCAAGATGGTGGAAGATAAACCACCCGCCACTTTGCCCTCACAATTATTTTTCAACAGTAAGGATGAAAAGAGAGAATGGGAATAAAGGAAGGGGAACATTTCCCTAACTTCAGGTGCCTCCTGAGAGTTCTGCCAGTAGAGCCCTGCCCAGCAGCACAGAGTCCAGCAGGAAGTTCACTGGGCAAGGCCGAGGGCCCAGAACCCCAGGACCCGTCCTCTGTCCCCACCAGCTCAGTTGTACCTCCACCCCAGGCCACCAGCAGGGCTCCGTCTTCCTTTCTGGTGTAATTTACTGTTGGGTAGATGACGTGGGAGGTACTAGGGGGACTGTATTGGGTTCACTGTTGAAGCATAAGACAAGGAAGGATCTTTAGAAATGTGAGTAAATCGCCTACAAACTTTTATGGAGCATCTACAATTTATAACTAAAGTAAAATAAGATTTGTAAGGTGAACTTTAAAGCCTCAGAGGAAACTGGGTTTTTCCAATGTGTAACTTTAATCAATAAAATACTAATCTCAAAAACCTATGCTGTCCCTGATAGTCTTTTCTCTGCATCAGAAATGTCCTCAAGGACACAAGAAACACAGGTGGACCCTGTGGGGCAGCAGTGCCTGCTGTCCAGCGACCCATCTGAGACCAAGTCAGCAGAGGCCATAGGACATCAGTCCCAGCCCCCCGCCTTCCAGCTTGTGCCCTCAAAGAACTCCTGGGACCCTTCTGAGTCACAATTTCCCAGTGTGTAGCCCAGGGACAGAAATCACCAGCCTACTCCTTGTTCCCGGGAGCCCGTAAGGATGACCACACAGGTGAATGGCTGGCTGTACTCCCACCACAGGCTGTCCAAACCTGGGTCACTGCAGTGACCGAGCCTCCAGTTTGTGAAGTAAATCCGAAGCGCTCCCTTTTCATGCAGACTGAAGCACAGGCCCTCTGTCATCCCTCCTCCTGTTGCTCTCTCCTTGCTCACCTGCTGGGGCCACCCCTGTCACCAGGCACTCTCCACAGCTTCTGCACTTCTGAACCCTTTGTTGGAATGCTTTTTCCCCAGGTAGTCCCATGGCAGACACCCGCACACCTCTAAGTTTTTGCTAAAATGGCACCTTCTCCATGAGACCTACCCAATTTAAATGGCAACCCACTCTCCTTACCTGCATTGTGCTCATCGCCGTGAGACACAGTACATAACTCACTGCGTCTGTCATTCATCGTGTGTCCTCACTGCTGCAGCACAAGCTCGGGAGGGCGGACATCTTTCATTTGTTCACTGGGCATCCTCAGCCCCTAAAGCAGTGTCAGGCCCGTCAAGGAGTCTCAATACATAGGTTGGCTCCTTCTCAGAAGAAACCAACCAAAGAAGACCTGCTCTAGCTGAAGGGGATATGAGCTCAAAACCCCTCCCACCATCGCTGCAGGCTCTCCATGGAATAACCTTTGCTCCAGTGAGCACGTTTAAAAACTGACATTTGTTCTCACACGTAAAACCAGTTCTGAAACTATAAAGTGCTGTGTAACATCAGGCCCAAGGGCCTGGCGCAATATATACAGCAAAAGCCCAGTTGTTAGAGGGGCTGGGGGAGAGGGCGGGTGAGGGAGGGGGTCCAAGATGCCAGGACTGGATCCTTGCTCTCATTCAGGTCTCGGCTCAACCATCGGCACACTGCAAAGCCTTACCTGATCCAAACGGTATGACTCGAATGATTTTAGGTTGGAGAAAATGTACACGGGCATTTGTTAAGCAGCTACTACGTGCTGGACAGCATCTGTGCCCAGTTCACTATGCAAGTGTTCTTGTGAAACAGTCCTTTCACTGCTGTCTGCCCAGCACCTCCTACCAGGCCTGGCACATGCAAGGTGCTTAATAAATGCTCACTTATTTTCCTAACAACCCTCTGAGGCAGGCACCATTATCCCCATCAACAAGTGAGGGACCAAGATACAGGTTCAGGTAACTTGCTTAATGTTGTCATATAGGCGAGTAACACACGGATTCCAATTCTACTCAGACAAGCTCCACTCTTCTGAGAGAGAATTCGAGTTAGACCATCCCTCCAGGTTTCCCTCAAGTAGAATTGTCTCCTGGCCACACCAGGAGATGAGGAGAGGACTTTGCCTTTCATTCCTGGCTTGTTCTTCTCCACTTGGGCTCCTTTTGTCTAGTTAGCTCACCTGGAAGGGCCTCCTGCCATCTTTTGATTAATCAGCCTGACTTCCTCACCCTCCCTGTCTGAATAACCTGAGTTTAGCGGTGGATCATCTTGAATCATAAATCAAATTCTGAAAGACATTGCAACTTTGTACTCAAAATCTCCCTAGAAGTCAAATTCTTTGTGAAGATCATTTGCTTATGAGTAGAATGATGGATTCATCAAGTCTGTCCCTTTAAGAAAAATCTGGATCTGTGTGTTTCCCTGACCCCTCCAAAATAACAGCTCGTTAGTCCATTTATGCAGCTCACTCCCCAAGAACCCCATGCTCAATTTCCACTCTGGCCACGCTGAGGACAAGCTCCACTCCTGTTGTCTCGTTACATAAACAGGAACCACTTACAACTGGCATGCTCATTGTGCTTTTCATACACCCACTCTGACCTGGAATTTTCTTTCTCAGCCATTGCTGAAGTGGAGCACTCCAGCTATGTACACTGTACATGGGCACAGCCACTGAGTGTACGCCCGGACCCCCTTTGTGGAAGCTGAGAGGCGACCTGATTCTCCACCTCCCAGGACTCCAGCCCTGGGAGAAGGCACCTCCATAAATCTGATGTTTTACACCAGCTCAGATTTTCTCCTGGAAACTTTTGAGTTTATTTCAGAGTGGCCTTGAGAGGTAATGATGAACTGAAGATGTCAGGCAGGTTGTCATTTTCTGGCTGCTTTCATCTTCGTCTAGAACCAACAGTGGCCTGGAGAGACTCTTTCCGAAGGTTTCATGTTCGAAGACTCTAGGTTAGAGAAGCTCGGGCTTCATCTGAGTGTCAGGAAGGACCAATCCCACAGAACTGCTCTACTGGGAAAAAGCTGGGGTAGTTCTTCAGTTGTATGGGACCGTTCTGTGTACAGGAGGATGTTCACCCTCCCTGCCTCATCCACAGAACGCCAGGTACAGCCCCATGACTGTTAGGACCAGACGTGCCTGCAGGCCACATTCCAAGTGCCCCTGGTTGGAATGTATCAGTGATGGTATCTCTAAAAAATGGTGAACAGGGGGCAGATTCCATTAAGTTCTGCCCTGGTAAGGGGATCAGTCTACGCCCAGGGGCCCCTCCCTCCCAGTGCAAGTTGCTTCCTACCCTTGTGGCCTTCGGTGGCCTTTGTTTGCCATCAAGTCTGGTCTTGGTGAATATTGTTTTAATATTCTTATATCCTCCTAAGAAGGGTCCGGTTCTTTGGGATGACTTTGGACTCTTTTTCAAGTTAGTGATTGAGAGAGTTTACTAGATGTAAGTTCCCAAGACCAGCAACCAGAGTGTAGGATAAAAGAAATAGAAACAGGGACAGATACAAATGGATTCACCAGGACCCAACCTCTGGGCTCCAAGGATGGGTCCTCTCCGCCTGCACCTCACATCAGTTCTGAGCTGTCGATCCTGAACACTGCTCCTCTTCTGCCCCACATGGCATGGCAGGTTCTCTCTAATTTCTAGAAATATCAACATTCTCTACAAGGTCAATGGCCAGAGTCAGGATCTCCTAGGACACGGATTCTGTAACTCACGGACCCTGGAAGAGCATGACTGCCTATCAGGAACCATCCAGAGAGGCTGTCGGATGACTCACTGTGTCTGCTCTTGTCCTGCCTCTCGTTTCTCTCGGGCATGAGTAAGCACACCACCACCGCCGCCACCACCACCCCAGCTCTCGGCAGTCTGGTCAAGCCCTGCATCCCGCCCGCCTGTCTTGCCGGGGCAGTGCTCTGTGCAGCTCTCAGCACATCCTGTTTGTTCAGTCCCCACTGGAGCAACAGGGAGAAAGGATTCCTCTGAGTCCTTTAGCTTTGGGCTTTGAGATCAGATCCTGGCACACCTGATTACACTCAATAGCTGGAAATGGTAAGGATGTCCGATGGGCAGAGGGCTCTTGTTTTAAGCTCCACACACCAGGAAGGCAGGGGCTGGGTCTCCTCCTAGGGACTGCCCTGGAGAGGGCAGGATGCTCCGGCAGGAAAAACAAACAGTGTAACTGAAGGGAAATTCACTTGAAAAAGAACTGGGAGCACCTGTCTACCAAGCAGCAGAGAAGCCCTCCCTTAGGACAGGAAGTGGGGCTTAGACTCAGTGCTCTCTCCTTGTCCTTCCCTGGTTGCAAGTGCAGTCCCAGTGACCATCCACCTGAGTGCCAGGGTCACCTCTCTGTCCTGCTTTTCCTATAGAATTGTTGTTTCTGGGACCTTGGCAAAGGGTATTTTAAAAAAATAGCAACTTACATACTGTCATAGTGGGAAGCTCAGCAGGCACCGGGACATTAAAGGGCAACTCCTGTGCGTCCAAGGGCTCCTCAGCCTCCACGCACAGCAAGCGTCCCTACAGAGATGCTACCCGAACACACCAGTCCAGTGGGAAGTGGACTAATCCATTGAAAAGTCACACACGTGCACAAAGGCATAAAAAGCGCGCTCGCACACACACCCTGCTCACAAAACGAATTACCGACACAGCCAAAGCCCCCAGTGTCCTCCCTGAACCCATCCTCTCCCCACCCTCTCCAGCAACAACCCTCAGTCATTCCGGGCATCTCCTAGATGTCCCAGTGATGTGTGCAGCCCTTTTGTGGGTAATCGCTTAACCTTGTTGAGCCTCCCCGTCTTTATCTGTATAAAGGGGCAATTGACAGGATTAAAGGAAGTGATTTATGATAAATATTTGACTGTTGTTCTCATGAAAAGGAAGAAGTCAGTAGAAAGCACTGGGTCAAAAGCAAGGCCCTCCCCGCCCGGCTCTGACTTGCCCAGACAGCCTGCTCTCCTCTCTGCAGCCCTCTCCAGCCTGGCCGGTGCCACATTCCGGGATACCCCACCTATTTCCATGCCTTTGGGCCAGTGCAGGTGCTGTGCTTACTTGCCTGCCATACTCATGCTCTGTCTTACTCTTCCTTCAACTCTAGGCTCAGAGATCACCAACTCTGGGGATGGTGACTCCCAGTGCTCCCGTGGCCCTTTCTCTGAGCACTTGTAGTATGATCGTGACCCTCTCGGTGTGGCTGCCCTGCCTTTACACTCAGCTGTACGTGCATCAAGGACAGGGACTGAGTCTCCTCCGGCTCCTTAGCCGGTGGCCTAGCCCATCGCCTGCTGGCACACAGCAGGCCCGTGTCCAGGGAGGGAGTGAGTTCATGAATGGCAGCTCAGTCATCAGACTTACAGCTTCCTGCCCCCGTTGGCACGGGGAAGTCCTCATGTTCTGAGCTCTCCTCATAGGCATTTTTCTCCGAGTCCCAAATCTCTCCGTTCTGGAAGCTTAAAATGAAAAGTTCTCTTCCTATTCCTCAAATAAATTTGGGAAATGGGAGCATGAACTTTCTTCCTCTGTCACTTCAGAAAACAAGACTTTCAAAGAGAACCCTGGGTGGGCCTCACCCAGGCACATCTTTTTCTAGGTTTCCTGCCACTTTTGTTCGTTTCTTCTTGCAGACTGTAGAAATTCTTAAAGGCAGAGAGGTGTACAAACCTATTCATCTTGCTTGGAAAATCCACTTTACCACCACCAAAACGAAATACTGGCAAACAGCAGCCTGACTATTAAGGTGTTCTCACCCACACCCATTGTTCCCCGCTAACGCCAGGCTGCTACCATGCAGACTCAGCTTTAGTCATGGAATTTCAGAGGATGTGTCTCAGAAGTGGGGTCAGAACAAGCCTGACAGTCAACTGCACCGCAAGCCAATGCGGTGCTCCGACCCCGAAATGGACTCCCCGGTCTGCTGAGGAGAAAATGTGAGCTAAGAGCAAGCACAGGGGTGGGTTGTGTGGGGGGAACACCAAGGCCAGCGGTATTTTTTTCATTAATTTGAGAGAGAGAGAAAGGGGGGGGGAGAGAGAGAGAGAGAGAGAGAGAGACATCTATGTGTTGTTCCACTTACTCAGGCACTCATTGGTTGCCTCCTGTATGTGCCCTGACCGGGGATCGAACCTGCAACCTTGGCAAATTGAGACAACGCTCTAACCAATGGAGCTACCTGGCCAGGCCAGATTGTTCTTTAAACTCTTTATTTTACATTTTTAATTTTTATTGAGGTGAAACTCATATAACGTGCAACATTTTAAAGTAGACAATTCGGTGGCGATTAGTACGTTCACAAGGTTGTGCAAATACCGCCTCTCTATCTAGTTTCAAAACATTTTCATCGCCCTCAGAGCTCTTGTGTTGGTTTTTTAGCCACAAACCAATAGGAGATGTTGTAGGGTTGGTGGGTGTGGTGGACTGAATGGTGGCCCCAGAAAAGATGTTTATTTCCTGAATTTTGCAAACTATGAATGTGACTGTCTGGAAAGGGTCTTTGCAGATGTAGCTAAGTTAAGGATCTTGAGTTGAGATCATCCTGGATTACCTGAGTGTGTTTTAAATCCAATGGCAAATGTCCTTAGAAGAGGCACACAGAAGAGAGACATGTGACAAAGAGGAGACCACGTGACCACGGAGGCAGAGCCCAGAGTGATGTGGCCCCAAGCCAAGGAACACCTGGAGCCACCGGAAGCTGGAAGAGGCAAGGCAGGGCTCTGCCTGAGAGCCTCCAGGGGAGTGTGGCCCTGCAGACTCCTTGGTCTTGGACTTCTGGCCTCCAGAACTGAGATAAAACGCACTTCTGTTGTTTTAAGCCACCAGGTTTGTGATAATCTGTTGTGGCCATCCTAGGAAACTGGCACAGTGGGGCTGCCCAGAGAGGTGACGAGACTGGAGAGCAAAGGAATGTGGAGGGCTGGAAACTGAGTTCAGTACCATGGCTGGCTGCTGCGTCTGAGGCGAACTCTGTGAATTTGTGCTGCATGTCTGATCCCTCTTGTGTCTCTCACGTGTTTGCTCATCGTGGCTGCGAGCAGCGGGGCTCACAGCTCTCATGAGGATGGGGGAGGTCAGGTCAGGTCAGCCCCTCAGCACCTATTTGATATGACAGTGATAGAATGACTACCCAGCATGTGCCTGCCACATGCTAGGTGATTTACACGCATTACCTCCTTTGATCCTCAGAACAACCCTACAAGGTTAGCACCCTCAACTCCGTCTTACAGGTGAGTAAACTGGGACTCTGAGAGGTCATGTAGTGTGTTCAAGGTCATTCAGTGAATGATGGTGGAACCAGACCTTGCACCCAGGTCCACTGATGCTCGATCCACAGCATTACAAAGACAGTTGGCCTGGTGCCCCACCGTGTCCTGCAGCACCCCCGCAGCACCCCCACAGCACCCACTGGCTGACGAGCAAGGCTTTGGCTATTTTTCGAGTATGAGCACCATGGCACTACAGTTCGGGCGGTGAACTGACTGAGGTGAAGGTTGCCACGAGCCCTGATTAGACCCTGCCAACAGCAGGTGGACAGCAAGACGTCCACATTCAGAGCTCACACTGATCTAGACCCTGCCAGCCGCAAGGGTTGAGCCTCTCTCGCCTCAGCCACGGTGGGGGTAGAGCAGAAACCTGTAACTGAGCGGCTGCTGTGTGTGAGAAGCTGGCAGTTCACAAACAGAACGCACCCGGCTCCACTCACCACCTTAGCCAGGACGGTGAAGAGAGGACACCGGCTGTAGAGCAGGGCTCTGAAAAGCCCTCTTTTTATTGGGGCCTGACACTGTCGGGGGCCGCATCTTTATCAGGATGCACACACGTGGGCTCCAAGTGTCAGGAGCCCTCTGCCTTCCCCAGAGTCCCGACCAGAGTTTCGGACAGTCAAGGCTGCCCCCTCTTGCTACATGGAGGCCAGGGTGTGCCCAACATGGCGGCAGCTTTGCTGCCCTTCCAGCATCCCACATCAGAGGGAGTACAGGAGCGGGGAGATGACCCGAGAGCCTGCCAGGTTTCCTCCCACACAGACCTCCATTCGAGATAAAGCCAGACCCGGCTGTGCCACAGGACAACAGCACAATAAATCCCCCTCGGCCTCCTCCCGGCTCATTGTTCTACCGCAGGGGTTGTTTTGAGTGCGATCAAAGGAAGGAAGAGCCCTGTGCTATCAGGCTGGGGAAGGAGGATGCTCTCCTGACCACTCCTGTTGCCCTTGGCCACCCTCATTTTAAATATGAGGAAACTGAAGGGCAACGTGCAGCCTAACCCCATCCGCACAGGGAGGCACAGCAGGCCATGCTGGAGCCCCGCTGGACCTCTGGCGAGGCAGCAACACTGTCTAAAGCCGCGACAGCCACCGTGGTCATCCAGCCCTTGTCCTTTCACCCAGACTAGGGGTCTGGGAGGCCCGAGCACAGCTCAGCGGTAGTGTGGGGCCGGAACAGAAATGAACCCTGGACTGGATGCGTTAGTTGTTTGTTGTTTATCCTTTGGGCTGAGAACTGAGGCCATAAGGCCATAGCCGTTGGAAATAATAGTCAAAAAAAAGGAACTTCCTGAGTTTGGCTGGCCTAGTGCCTGCTGCTCAAGACAGTGAATAGCTCAAGTTCTGGAGAATGTGGTCAACTTCAGGACTTGTGGCCCAGGTTCAGGCACGGGCAGGGGGCAGTGTGCATGGTCAGCCCCCATGGCCGGATTCCTGCAGGGAATCAGAGCAGAAAGCATGGGCTGCCTTCAGCCTCGACTTTAGAGGCGAGAAGGGCCAGGCTGAAGGTTCCTCCTGACAGGCTCGTAGGCTGAGGGGGCCCCTTGCTCCTCTGGGACATCTGCCCTGCCAATGCCCAGAGTCTGATTCATCAGGTGCCCTGCTACAACCGCCTGCTCACCTTTGTCTGGGCCGGGGGCCATGTCTGAGCCATCAGAGGAGCCTCAGTGAGGGAGGATGTCAATGTGCTTTCTCAACCAGAAAGGTGGTTTGAGTTTGGCCAGAGCAGCCCAAGCAAACAAGCAGAAGCCTGTGAATTGAAAGACGGGGGCTGCTGGGGGATTACAGGACAACAAAATGAGAACCATTATCAGTCTCATCCCAGCCCAAAGGAGGGAGAGCCTTTGAAGCCACAGACAAGCTGAACAGAACTTTCCACCTGAGAGGCACTGGAGATGCGAGGTCAGGCTGTACGCAGCCCCCACAAAACTGATCAAAGCCCACTGCAGAAGGGAGGTGGCCCACAGCTGCAGCCCCGCTTCCCCCAGGGGCCGCCCAGGGCTTTCTGAAGGCAACTGGACTGCCTTTGCAGGGGCCTGTGGGAAAAGCCAGCACAGATGCGCTGTGCAGCCAAACCCCCGAGCACTGCGGGGAGAGGGGGAAATAAACCCCTCAGTGGGCCTGAAAAGAAGAGGCACGGAATCAAAGCACACAGAAAATGCTAAGACCACCCACCTGATGAGTGCCTACCTTTCGGAAACAAATAACTCCTAGCTTCCCAGACACACTTTTAAAGGAACAAACAGACTGAACATGCTCAAAGCTCCATAAGGGGGAAAGGGGAACAGAGGGTGGGGGGCACTGTGGGAAGCCTGGCCCCTCCTAAGCATCGGAAGCTTGATTTAAATTGTGTTGGCCTCTGCGGTGCCTACTCCAGGCCTCCCTGCATCCGCTCTCCTCCCTGGCAACCAGAGAAAGAGCCAGAAGCCTCATCGAGGGGGCGGGGGGGGGGGGGGGGGCCACAGGGCCCCTGTATGGATGCTGTTAGTGTGCCTCATTCAGGCTGGACAAAGGGATCTGCCAGGGGATGTTCCAGGGCCATCTTCCAAGCCGGATCCTGGAGATGAGGGCACCTGTGAACAGGTTCTGCCTTGGACGCTGTGCCCGTTCTGCCTGAATGGGCCCCTCAGAGACAACCTCAGCCCACCCTAACTGAAGCTCACCTTTGGAGGACTGGCATTTCATGGATCCACGGTTTGGTCTTTTCTGGAGTGGGCACAACAGAGCAAAGCCATTTCTACTGGGCTTCTCTTCTTAAAAGAATGGGAAGGTTCTTCTCTGCATCTTGGGAACAGATTTGGAGAAAGGGGGGAGCAGGATGCTAGTGTGGAGGCCTTGGAGACATTTGGGGACAAGAGAGAGTATATGCCCCGAAGTGTGGGGGCAGGACTGGGGAGGACTCAGTGAGAAACTTCCAGAACTACTGATTTAACCAGGATTCTTTCCAAAATGGATGAATAGGACTGGACAGAGGGCCTCGGGCAGGAGAAAGAGACATGGGGATAGAGGTGCCTCCTTTCCCTTCTCCAGAGGCCGGATCCTTGCGAGGGGAGACATCTGGAAATTACTAAACTCCCGCCACCACTCACTACCACATTTGTACCTTTTTTTTCTACTTTGTCCCATGAGATGGATGAGATTGTCTTCATTTTATAGGTGACAAGACAGTGATTCTGAGAAGTGACCAAGGCTCTCCGAGGACACACACAGACGTGTCCATTAGAACTTGGCCCTCAGGTGGCCTGGCTCCGAAGTTCATAAACCTGCCCCTCTCTTTCCAGTCCTGCCCCGCCTGTCCGGGCTAGGCTCAGGTTAACAGATGCCCCATGAACATTTGTTAAATTGAACTGAACACATGCAAGCCTCTTTTCCTCGGACCATGAGGAAACCTTTGAGGGTCCAGGTTATGGGAAGAAATTCTCGGAGGCACCAAATAAAATCCTGCTCTGAGGTACATGGGGACCTTTTTTGAAATTAATACCTAATAAACTTTACACGGACCCCCAACAGGAAAGTCAAAAGGGAACTGGAACAGTGAAAAGCAGAGGAGGCAGACGGTGACACTTCACAGTGTTGTCTCGTGCCCAGGAAGCACAGAGCTGATTGCATCTCCGTCCCGCCGCCCTTTCTGAAGTCGGTAGGCACGTGTCCACAGTCCCCTCATTTTAGGCATGGACAGTCTGGGGCACCAAAATCTCCAGCAATTCTCCCCAAGGCGAGCAGAGCCCAGAGCTGGAGCTGGCAGCACGGCCTCTTTCCCCAAACCTGGTTGGCCACCACCTCGAACTGTGTTTCCTGCCTCTGCAAATAAAGCCAAGTTCTTCTCTGAGGGGTTTTGGAGTCAGGGGTCAGCAGGTCAAGAAATGCGTGAGGGCAGAGCTGAGGAATTTATTAGGCCGCACTTTTGCCTACACAAAGTATAAGTCTCTCTTTCTTTGCATATAACTATAGCATGTTCTTTAATTTAGGCATGTGTTCATTTGTGCACATCAATGGGTGCTCACAGTCAAGAGGGCCCCGAGGCCTGGCCTGAGGTACCCACTGTAGATAGTGCCATGGCGGGGAGTAAGCACCCCTGGGGATGAAGGCAGGGAAACTCTGGGCTGGCACCCGCCCATGAACTTCTGGGGAAACTGCTTCTGGTGCACACAAGGGTGAGGCTCAGACAGCTGGAGATGGGAAAGGGGACTTACCTCCAAAGGAGTGATTCTTTCTTTTGCTGGTTCATGTCCCACCGTGTCATTTCTTAGCTTTGATAAACAACAATAATAATTGCACATGGCTTTTTAATGGATCTCCAAGGCCAAATAGCATTAAGCATAAATTCCTTCCCTGGACCCTGGAGCCCTTTCACAGTGTGACTCTGTCTAGGACCACAGCCTCATTTCTTGCTCCTCTCCTAGTATCTGTGCAGTGATTCTCAGCTGCTGGGCCGAGATGTGCAGAGGACCGTGGAGTTTCACAAGGGGTCCATACCACTGGACACCATACCAAATATGGGCTGCATGCAGCCCAAATCAATAGTATGCAAAGTTAAGGCTAATGTGGGAGGGCTGTCACATTTCTAGCGGCTCTTTGTCATTGTGTGTTTTCTTGGGGTCTAAAGTTCAATAACTATTACAAGAAAGAGCCTGTATTTGGTAGTGGTTTTCAAATGGGGATCCAAGGAACCCTCAGAGAGCCCCAGCTGGGATGGAGCCAGAGCAGATGGACCCCTCTCTCCCTGCCACCCACCACCATAGGTGTCCTCTCCTATCCAACACACACAACTAACTCATCCCCACTCCCTGTAAGATTTTATTTGAAGAAAAGGACTCTTCTGGGGAGGAGAGTGGGGTCAAGTTTACAAGCAACACTGAGAACAAAGTATAGGTACTTCTAGCCAGCCCCTTGTCCCTGTTCAGTGGCTCACAGTGAGAGACCCAGCTGTGCATACCTTGAGTAAACTGCGGCGTGTGAACGAGGCAACTTCTAGAAAAGCAACTTCTAGAAGGCATCCGCAGACCCACGCAGCAAGCACCCTGGATCTGTTTGTTTCTTAGAGGCATTAAGTCCATCTGGCTCTCGGAAATAAGAAAGGAGCATGTATGGTAGCCAGTCCAATGTCAAAGCAAACAGGGCCTCTCGTCCACTTTGTATATGCAGCGTGAACTTTACTGCTGTCCAGGGAGGCGGGGGAAGTCTCTCTATGGCAGGTCCTCATGTAATGTCAGTTCATCCAACTTTGTTTCGTTTTAATGTTGACGGGGAAAAGAACATCGATTCCCAGCCGGGACCACTGTCTCTGTGGAGTTGGCACATTCTCTCCACTGCCCACGTGGGTCTTCTCCCACATCCCAGAGATGTGCCAGTGGGTGTTTCAGTGTGTTTACATTGTCCCAGTCTGAGCGAGTGTGGCCATGCGTGGGCTCTGTGACCTAACCGTGTCCTGTCTGGGGTGGGCTCCCACCTGGAGCCCTGAGCTTCCTTCCAGAAGAAGCTCCAACCACCTGAGAACCTGAACTGGAGTGAGTAATCAGGCTGGAAAACAATGATCTTACTTGTTTGTATTCATCTTTCTCAAATGTTATGTAGAGCTCACATTTACTTCCGTGCTTAACATCAGAAGTGTTTTTGGTCTTTATTTAGAAGTTTAGTGAAGCTTTTGTGACCAGAAGTATGTGTAGAAATTTAATTCTTGTTCATATCAATTAACCTATGGTAAAATCGGTTTCATTGTACGCGTTTTGCCTAAAGTCACAGTTTCCACGAGCCTATCCATGACGTTGAGCCATGTGCGATTTTTGTTGTTATATCGTTAAAGCCAAAGCTCCCAGAGGGGTAGTAGTCACTTGGGGCCCATTTCCAATTCCTTTAGTTTCCACCCAAATTAGCCTTTGCTCATCTGGCTGGTGCGGGGGTGGGAAGGGGGGACCTTCACCCCCACCCAAACACAGTTTGCCCTCAGGCATCCTGGGCCTGGAATAATGGGAGTGATGAGAGGTGGCAAAGCAGGAACCCCAGCGAAGACTTGCAGAAATCCTTCAGCTGAATAAAGAAACACCCCCCTGCCCCCAGCAATCCAGAACCGTGCTCATTAGCCGGTGAAACTCAGGCCGGAGATTGGAAGGGATGCCTTTGTCCTTGCTTTTTAGGCTGCCGTCCACACATACTTCTAAAAAGCCACCTTACCAACACTCCGGCCTGGGGTAAGTGCTATGAACGGATGGCAAACCCCTCTGGCATATGAATGCCTGAAAGTGGCTGTGTGTGTGTGTGTGTGTACATGTGGGGATGCAAACACACTTGGCTGAGTTCCTGTGCATTGAGCCGATGCTGAGGGAGCACAAAGTTCTGTGCGTGTCTGCGAGGGTGACTGGCAGTGCCCACAAGCTTAGATGCTCAAATTTATAGATGGGGGGAGCCAAAGGGAAGTTTCGAGAACGGGAGTGCGTCTGTATGTGAGCACATATCTCTGATCGCGTGTTTGGGGGAAATGAGGGGAAATTTTGCGTTTGGGTGCATGTGTGTGGCACATTGCTCAGCTGGAGTCTCTCCAGCACCCTCAGGCCATTCAGCGAGCACAGTGGGTGTGCCCGCATTCACGTGTGCAGAGGGGAGGCTGGGAGAAAGTTTCAAGAGGGGAGTCTGTGAAAATTCTCAGAAAAAAATCTGGCAGCTCCCCACACCACAGGTTGGTACACATTCAATGCCTGCGAAGTTCATTTCCTGCACTAGTTACCAGCCCTTGTTTATACAGAACACGAAGCCTGATGTAGAGCAAAAGCTCCAGGTATCAGAGGTGAGTTGAGGAAGAGGTTATTCGAGAAGGCAGGGAAAGAGAACGGACAGGGTGGGCCCCTGCCCTGTGTCTTTTGAAGGACCAATGCAATCAATTTTCAAAATTAATCCACAATCCCCACACTTATGTGCTCGGAAGGGTGAGAAGGGAAGGGCCTGAGTTTAAAATGCTGTCCTCCTCCAATGCTCTGAAGCCATTTTCGCACCCAGTCTGCTCAGCCAATAGCAGCTGGACACTCTCGTGTGTTTCTGTGTTTTTAAGCTGGCCTGGCTCGCCCCATTCTGAGCTTCAGGCTGGGAGCCCAGCCCCAGGAAGTGTTTGTGAGCTTTTTTGCTCAGCTTTATTCTGGCTCACCCTTGTTTGGTGGCGCAGGAGGGGGAGCTGGCCTTAAGCACTTTGTTTGTTCTGTGTATGAGGCCCCAGGTCTCTCAGGTCCTTGGACTGGCACATCCTGCGAAGTTAAGGAGCTCGGCCTGAGCCGCCGCCCCCCCCCCCATGGCATGCACATGGGCAGACATTTCTGGACACCTCAAGATGGGGAGAAACTGCACTCTCCAAACAACCCCTTGGCATGTGACCTTCTCAGACTCTGTCTTGCCAGTGTGCTCACCCGTGTGGCACCCAACTCATAAGAAATGTTCAGGGGCTGCTAATTAACCATGGTGCATTCCAATCTACTCAAGGGCCATGAAGCCATTACCAGAGTCAACAGAGCCAACAATGGCTCTTCAGCGCAGCTCAGAACCTTGCTGGATCAGGTGTCCTGCACCCTCGGTGGGGCCCTGATGCACCCGTGTGACAGTCATGGGCCTCTGCTCTTCCTCCAGTCTAGACTCAGGGAAGCGGTAGCAAAACCAGCCTGGCTGTTCAGTTCCAGGGAATAGAGAGCCTGAGCCTCTCAGGGAACCAAGTCTCAACAAAACAGCTGTGAGGATGATACCCACAACCCTTAAGGCCGGTGGAAGCAAAGAGTTCCTGTTAGGGAACACGCTAAAGACGCCCTGGGAAGTAGAAGTCAGAGGGACTGCAGCTTCTCCACACAGAGCTTCTTCCTGGGCTATCTGCTCAGGTCTAAGCCCTGCGTGAAGCTATTTCTAAGCACAGTCTTTATTAATGATGGACCCACGAAGTCTTTGCCCTGGTCCAGGGCAGGACTTCAGCTGTTTATGGTGAAAGGGTTCGCTTTATATTCCATCCTCTTACAGCTCGAGTCCCTCCATCACCCCCAGGCAATTCACAATCTTTAGTCACTTGGACACCTTTGAAAAATAGCATGACTGTAAAGGTTGAGACTCAGGACTCCTCGGTGGATTCCCAAAGTGCTTTGTGGCACAGCCTAAAGTTTAGGGAGAAGCTTGTCAAGGAAAAGGGAACTGGGGTAGCAGTGGAGATGGAGACAGTGAGGTATCGACCATTACTGTCCTTTTATAGAAACTCTCAGATCCTATTGGCTGGGACCTTGACCTAGAGGGAGCACTCTGATGGTCTGTGATTCTGTTCAAGACCCAACATGACCACCTTCCAGAGTGTTCCCGGCCACTGTGATCGCAGCCTGGGAAGATGTCCTTCCTTGGCTAGAGGGGTCCCATCTGGAAGTGGGCCCGGCCCTGAAGGAAACCGGTTTCTCTGGGAAGAGACCCGCATTTCCCCTCCTGATCCAAGGCAGCAGCTTTCTCGGTGTCATCTGCTTGCCTGCCAAGACCAGTCCCTGAGAGGATGCTGATTTCTCAGGCTTCCCTGTCCGTCCCCACGAGGAGCCTAGCAATTCACCCGCACAGGCCTTGGAAGGGGGCCTGATTGCATTTCCAGCCAGCAGTATTTGTTTGCACTGGGGGCTCTTTGCTCAGGTTTCCTTATGGAGGGCTTACTTTTAGGGAAAAGTTGAGTTCCTTCCTCTGTTCTACCCAGCAGCCCCCTCCATCCCTGTGCCTGTCATGGAATCATAATTCTCCCCTTCCTTGTGTGTTCCCCTGCTAGCCTGGAAGCCCCTGAAGGCCAAGGGCAGTCTTAGAGGCACACTTAAAGGAGGGGAGGGGGCAGCCTGGGGTCCTGACTGAGTGAGGGTCACCAAGGGTCTCGAAGGCCTGGGCTGAGCACCCCCAGCGTTCACTAGCTGTTGGACCTTGGCTAATGGTTGTTTTCAAGGAGCATATGCAGTCTGGCCTGATTCTCACTGCCACACACTGATACTCATTGCTACATTTCTTCACCTAAACAATGCAGATACATTACCTTGAGCCCTCACTGGACTGTTTGTAGAACCAGACATGAAAAAACCCTTGTAAAATGGCCAGTGGAACACACTTAAGGGAGTGGCATTATGTTAAAGACCCCTAGCTCCCTTCATTGAACAGAATGTCTTTCTGTAATTCAGAGGCCCAGCACTTCCTAACTTGCTGCCTGTTTCCTACTGACCTTCAGGGAGCAGCTTCTCAAAGCGACTTGCTTCCTCATCAAAGGCCCTGGGAGATGAGAGAGTGGACTGTCAGGGATCTGGCCCCTGCTTCAGCCCCCAGTGGGTGCCCAGCAAGCCTTGAGAAATTAACTTGTTGTAGAGAGGCGAGCTGAGACTTCTCTGTTCCCACAGGCCCAGGTTCTGTGCTCCTTCCTTGGGGTCACAGCAGCAAGACAGTCACCTCCTTCCCGCTCCCCTGCCCCAGTTTTGAGAGATCCCAGGCTCACTCAAACCCATCTGCTTAATGGAGAGCAGAGTTTTGGTCTGTCCCCCTCCTTGCCCCTCCCACCCAGGGCCTTTCTCCTTCCCGTTTGTGGGACACACAATTTGTAATCTCCTTAAAACCAAAGAAGCGAGGTCTCTGATTCATGTAGATCAAAATCAGCTGCAACCTATTAATGGCCCAGAGCCCAAGACAGATTTTAGGAAACAAAAACACTGGACCAAATTAGACAGAACTGGCCTCTGTCTCCAGGGGAGGGAGGTGGGATAGGAGGCTGGGGGTGAGGGGAGGGGTCATGTGGTTTTAATTAATTTGGATTCTCATCCTGGAGTTAACTCACCCAACACAAAGCATGTGTAGCATCATGGAAGCAGCCAGCCTTGGAGCTGGGCTCTCCCTGGTGAAAGGCCCTCGTCCTGTTGGGGGGTTGGAGCTGGTTGTGTGTCTGTAATTAACAGGTTATTTTGGAAAAGAGAATTTCAGTGGCGCGTTAAAACCCTTTCATCAGCCACCAGCCAGCATCCCCAGGCCTTCAGCAAGGCCCCAGCCCCTTCAGGCTTCAGAGAGCTTTGGATTCCTGGAGTCCTGTTTGGGAATGCGGGGGCTTTCGCTGTGGACTTTATTAGATGGATGGTTGCCATGATTTTCATTAATTATTTGGTGACCGGGATCGTCAAAATGTTGCTCTCTTCCTGGAGTACCTGAGAAGAGCCCCCGCCTTTGTGGAAGTTACACGACCTATAAGCTGTCACTCCCTCGTGGGAAAGGGCTGGCTCTGCCCCTGGCCCAGGGGGGATCACGAGGCTGGAAGAGGCAGGGCAACAGGCCAGCACCCCGTCCTGACCTTACATCTAAGGAAACTGAGGCCCAGAGAGATGCCCCAGCCGAAGCCAGCCTAGACTCCTGCTCTCAGACTCCCGCTCTCAGACTCCCGATCAGTGTTCCTTTGCCCCTGGTGCATCAGGGCTGTGAACAGAGTAGGAAAGGTGAGGAGTCCAACTTCTACTACACCAGTGCTTGGAGACACTTCAGAGAGTGGGAAGAAATGGTCAGACTCACACGGCTTAGATAAAATGCTGCAGTGGACAGGGAAGCGATCGGGCCACATTGAGCGTTTTGCTGGTGCCTGCGGAAGGGAGCTGTCCTCGGACACTGAGCTGGCAGGAGAAGAGTCGCTGTAGCCTTCACTTGGCACCCACAGCCCTGCGCTGCGGAAAGGAGGGAAATAGGTACCAAACCCCACAAGCCACAGAGATGATTTCTTACCACTCTGAATATAAATCTCTGAAACCTGGTCAGGCTCCCAGAATCACCATATGGGGTGACAGGAACTTTGGTTAAGCCTGTGTTATCTGATAAATGGAACACCGGCCTGGCTTACTTCCTGTTTTGATGATGGCTACCTTCCAGAACCTTCTTTCATGAAAAATATTCTGGGAGACTTGCTATTAAATAACTTCTGGTGCTTAAAAACAATGGATGGTCTCCGGAGCAGCAGGCCTTGCTTTCAGTAGGACACAAGTAAGACCTGGTCCACAACGAAGCTATGAAGACACATTCAGAGTGTCGGACCTGGGGGGGGGGGGGAAGGTGAGTCCAGCTAGTGCAGGCCTTTGTTTCACAGATAGGGAAACTGAGGCCTTGGTGCTGGAGTAGGGGGTCCAGCCCTTGGTTTCTGACTATCAGGGTTTGCTCAACTATACCATTCTTCCTTGGGCCCTGGGTCTCCTTCGCCTCGACATTCTCATTCATTCATTCAATATTTATTCAATTTTGCCCCCAAATCCATGTGTTTGTTTGTTTGCTTGCTTGTGCCTGGACATCATTAGCAAACACTTACCATTCTAGGTGTGCCTTTTAGATGGCCAAGAGGTTTCATTTTTATGCAGGGATGGGACTTGCCTAGGCTGCCTCTGCTTATAGTCCCTGCCGTACCCCCAACAGCCACCTGGGAAATCTGGCCCAAAGGATGATGGGGGTGAAAATTGTCAAGGACCATCTGATCCAAGTTTGAGCGACACTGGTGGGAACCCAGACCAGATGAAGGCGTGTGTATTGTGTGGGTCCCTCTGCCCGCTTCCCATTGTTCTCCTCCTGCAGCTCACTTGTCAAGCCTTTGCTCTTCTTTACCTCTCTGGGAACAACTCCTCAATTATAAATCAGAGAACCTGGCATTGAGTTTTGGATTATCTGTGATCTTTAACTTTCCCAGGGCAAAAGAGATTAAACCAACAAATCTCTTTGTTTCTCATGGTTCAGCATCCAAATCATGGATGCACTGATCTGTGTAGAATGAGCTCAGCCTGAGCCTACCCCATCACCTACCTCCTCACACTCACGCTGAGCAATCATGCATGCATGCATCCACTGATTCATTGATTCACTCAGCAAATACTCAGTGAGCACCTATCTGTCAGGCTGTATTCTGGACACTGGAGATTCAGGGTGAAAAAGACAATGTCGCTCTCCATACAATTTGTAGTGGTGGTGACAGACAGTAAGCAAACAAACCAACCAAATGTATATATTCCTTGAAAAAAGTAAAGTGAGGTCAAGAGATAGGTGTGAGGAGTGCACTATTCCACACAGAGTGGGGTTGAGAAGACGGCTCTGAAGAGGAGACTGACAGAGATTGAATGAAGAGAGAGTACGCCATGGTCGATCCTGGGAAGAGCCTGCTACACAGAAGGAATTGTTAGTGCACAGGCCTGGGACAGGGACAAGTTTGATATGCTGGGAAACAGCAAGGAGGTCTGGAACTGGAGCAGAGTGAGCGATGGGGACCACAGGGGAACATAAGGTTAGAGAAGTGGGCGGTGGCCCGCTCCAGGACTGAGGACATTAGCTTTGGTTCTGAGTATCATGGGTGTCTTTGAAGGCCTTGAAGCGGGGGAGTGACATGGTATAGGTGCACGTTGGAAGGCTGTGGAGAAGCTGATGAACGATGACGGCCTGGCCCGAGTTAAACGTTGGCTCAGACATGTGGCAGATGATAGCTGCACTCGTGGGCGGTGCCTGAGGTGAAAAAGCTTTGAGGGCTACATGTTTCAGCAGGGGTGAGGCTGGGCCTGGGAGCTCACTTCCTCTCTACCAATTAGTCTTAAGCCCCAACAAAGGAAACGTTGCTATTTAAATAGCAGGGTTGGGACCCATGAGTCATAGAACCCTCAGTCAACCAGACCACCACTGGTAGGCTCTGAGAAGTTGTAGGTGGAGGGTCTCGAGCCCCCAGATGCTGTGTTTGGCTGCCTGCGAGGGCCCCTATTGGGACCTCTGGACATACTCAGATGAAGCAGGGTTGAATACAGAACCAGCCGTTAGAGGGTCTGGCTTTATTTTTGGCTGACTGTATACTGTCTGGTCAGATTCCTTCCCAGGGCCTTTCACTCGGGCCAAATGCAGGCCACCTCACTGGGGAGCAGAAGGGAGAAGGGAAAGTCATGGACTTTGAGATCATTCAGCCCGGGGATGCAATCCTTGCCTTGCACTTAACAAGCTTTTGGAAAATCTACTGAACCTCCTAGAACTGTGCTGTCCAATACAGTAAATAGTGACCACTGGTTACAAGTGGCTATGTACATTTAAAATGAAATGAAATTTAAAAACAAAATCAGTTCCTCAGTCCCACTCAGCCCATTTCAAGCACTCAATAGCCACATGGGACCGGTGACTATCATGGTATTGGACAGCAGATAAAGAACATTTTCATCATGGCAGGAAGTTCTATTGGGCGGTTTCACTTCTTCAAGAAGGAAGTAACCCATGAGAAATGAACAAGTTAACACACACAGAGCACGGGGTGCGTCTTATTCTAGGGGCTCAGCAAACTGATAGTCACCATGACTCTCACATGAACCTCTCTGCTCCTGGCTAGCTGGGGGCTAGGCATCAAGCTCTCTGAGCCTCCGTTTTCTGACCTGTAAAATGAGAACAGTAAGTACTGCTGAGTGCATTCCTCACGGCATTGCGTGACCCCTACTTTTTCTCAGGTCTCCCTGGACCTCTGGGACCTTTGCCGACTCTCAGCTGACTTGCCATACTTAGCAGGAAGCACGACTTACAACGTAGCTCGATAATGGATTCTGAAGATGTTAGCTATTTTGAGGTGTTTGAACATGGTTAGTGGCATGAAGCTCTAATGAAACAAAGGGGCAAGTTTAATCAAGAAAAATAATTATTTTGACTCAAGTCAGATATTTACGCCGCTCTAGTGCTCTGAAAGCGGTCACGTCTTGGTCCGCTGGCTTCCTTGCCTAAAGCTTCCTTGTGGGTGCAGCCTTCAGGGAGAGGCTCTCAAGCAGAGCTCTTGGTATCTTGGCCTTCAATCAGTCTTCCTTTTTCCACTTTGGGATTTTGTTGTTGTTTAACGGTTTATTAACTGCAGGCATCTGGTGGGTGGAAGCTGGGATTTGCCTGGGGCTGTAAGGAAGTTATTTTCTAGGCCAGGATAAGGTGTAGTTTAAGAGTTGAAGCTGGAATCCCCTTCACCTGCTTACTGCATTTCAGGGGAGATTTGTTTTCAACTCCCAAATTACCTGCTAGGATTTCTAGACCTGAGATTCTATCTCCCCTGGCTGTTTTCTTTCATTTCCAACAGGAAAGACAAAGGAAAGAAAGAAAAAAAAAGAGTGAGAGGGTGAAGAAGAACATTCTTGTACTCTTTTAAATAAAATTGCATACAATGAGTGATTTCCTTTACTGTATTCTCTAAAGCAGGTGGTAGAAGGACCCGTACAAGCGTGGGGAGGTGCGCCTGGGATGGAGAGGAACAAACGCAACTGGGGTTTTACGGAAAACTACGGGACTACATGTCTAATGGAAGTTTCTAAACTTCTCCCCGCTGCAAACTGTTTCACCTGCAACTTTCTCAAGTGATAGGCAACTCTTTAAGGTGTTCAGGCCAAAAACCTAAATGGAATCATCCTTGACCAGGCTTTCACTCACAGCCCACTTCCAAGGTGCTGGAGTGTCTTATTGGCTCTGCTTTCAAAATCTATCCAAAATCCAACCAATCCTTACCACCTTCACTGCTAACATCCTGGTCCAAGCCACCACCATCTCTTCCCTGGTCAACCGTGAGAACCTCCTACCAGTCTCTCTCTGTCCACTTTCCACTAAATGGTCTCCCTACTTCTAGTTCCCCTACAGTAGGTTCTCAACATAACAGCCAGATCAGATCACATGTCCCACTGCCTCAAACCCCCAGATGGCTCAAAATGACTTCCATCTCATTCAGAGTAAATAGCCAAAGTCCTTATAGTGGCCACCGAATCCCTAAAGCAGGGGTGTCACATTCATTTTCACTGGGGGCCACATTGGCCTCGTGGTTGCCTTCAAAGGACCAAAATAATTTTAGGACTGTATAAATGTAATTACTCCTTAACTGTTAAAGACTTGAAATTATATTCAGCCCTTTGAAGGCAACCACAAGGCTAATGTGGCCCCCAGTGAAAATGAGTTTGACACCTCTGCCCTAAAGGATCTGGCCCCTATTGATGCTGACCTTCCCTCCCTCTCCTGTCTCCTCACTCATTCCTCTTCAGTTGCACTGGCCTCCTTGCTCTCCTCAAACACATCAGACGTAGGTCTGCATCGGGACCTTTGCTTCAGTTGTTCCCTCACCTCTTCAAGTCTTCACTAAAATCCCACCTTCTCACCGAGGCTCACTCTGACCACCCTAGTTAACCTCACAACCCTCTCAGAAGCCTCTTGGGCTCCTGCTGCCCTTGACCTGGTTCTACCTTTTTTCCCCCAGCACTTACCATTTTCTAACATACTACATAATTTACGTGCTGATAATGTTTATCGTTTCTCTCTCTCCTCGCTTCTGGTATTTTAAGCTTCATGAGGACAAACACCCTGGCCTATTTAGTCCACTGCTCTCTCTCCCACCCCTGTAGGCACTGGGCTGGGAGCTGCTCTTCTTTGCCCACTAGTGACCCAAGTTTGTCTGCCAGTGATTTCCCTCTTGGAGACATGGGCTGTTCAGGGAGCCTGATCTGAGAATGGCTAGCACTGAGGTGAGCCCCAAGCATTAGCAGGCCAAAAACCCAACAAGCCAAGGTTGTTGGGAAGGTTAAACTCATAAAAGAGTCCCTAATAAATTCAAGTTCAGAATAAACAGAGCTCCAAGGAACTGTCCTCAAGCTTATGGAGGATAAATGAGCAAGAAGTTGTCTAAATGATGGTATAGCTATAAGCAACAAGACAAAAGGAAAGGAGAAGGAAGACCCTCTTAACATACGGAGCAAGTCCTTCAGGCTAGCAGCTCCCAAATGTTTTGGTTTTAAGGACTCCTTTATACTCTTAAAATTTGCTGCAGACCCTAAAAATTCTTTGTATATGTGGGCTGTATCTATTGAGAAATCCTGGGGTAGCTGGCTTCCAGGGTACACAGCCCCCAAAGATCCTGTCTGCTAGCATTCATGCCCCCTTGTATATTCTCTTTCTATATCGAATCAGGACTGGTCTATGTGACCAATAGAAAATGGCAGGAGTAAGGGTGTGTGATTTCAGGGGTAGGCCTCGAGGAGGACTATAGGTTTTCGCTGGGTCTGTTCTGTCATTCACACTGAAGAAAGCCAGTCGCCATGTTTTGAGTGCACTGGGAGAGACCTACTGAGACCCCCCCTCTCAACAGGCAGAAGCAAGTGGCCAGGCTTGTGAGTCAGCCACCTTGAAAGCAGATCCGCCAGCCCCAGTGAAGCCATCAGAGGACTCCAACCTTCTGGGAGACCCTGAACCAGAACTACCCGGCCAAGCCACTCTTGAATTCCTGGTCCACAGCAACTATGAGGGGTGATGATGATGATTGTTCCTTCAAGTGACCAGGTTTTGGAGTATTTCACTGTTTGCATAGGTAATTAAATCATTTACCATATTAAGAATTAAAACACAAAAATGGTAGTATTTTACAAATTAAATGAACATTAATAATATTAACATTCAATATTAATAAATATGAACTTGCCAATCCATGTAATATTTATTTACATGAACTAATTTATATTTATTAACTTGTTTAAAAGTTAAAAATAACAGTCTTATTGTAACAATGACTGTGTTTTTCCAAGCGTAGCAGAACAAAATGTAGTGAGAAGAGCGACAGTATTTTACATTTTTGCAAATCTCTTTAATGTCTGCTTTAATAGAAGGCAGCTGGGTTCTCATACTTCTGCATTCAATCAGCTGTGATAATGTTGTTTTGGGTGAAGTATATGAAGGAAACCCAGCTGCCTTACATAGACACATCGCTGGAACGGGAGGCATATTTTTAAGAGCCTTTTCAGATAGTTGTGGGTATTCTTCTCTGACAGTATCCCAAAACTCCTCCAATAGGTTATGAAAGGTTAGTTGCAACTGGGAATCTGAAACTCTATCAATGAACTTTTTGTGCTCAGTTACATTAAAATCCATGTAGTGTGTCTTGCACTTTGAATGGATCTTTTACTCAGGCATGATTCTGTAATATTATGCATGGGTCACTTGGAAAATATTTCTTCACCTAATTATGCAAATCTTTCCAATGTGACACTATTTTCATGATGAAAACCAGAAACTCCCACTTGTTGGTATCGCCATTGAGCTCCCACGAAATTGTCGTAAGTTTTGGGAAGGTGTTAAACTCGCTGTGGCAGGGACAAGTTTTCAAAAATTCTAATTTTTGCTTGAAAGCTTTATTTTGGCAACCAATACAGTCAATTATCTTTCTTAAAGCGACAGGCTCAGTTTGTTGGCTTCGGAGAAAATGGCTGTCGAGCAGCCGAGTCTGAGTGGAAGCGGCTGTGCGGTCCTCTCCTGCACACACAGAGGCCCCTGAGGGCTAGTTCAGCTCGCAGCCCAGACTCTCTCCCCAGAGCTCTTGATCCACACACTTTTGCGCTTGGGTATGCACTGGAAATGCTGCATGCTCCCCTTCCGATTAACCACAGAGAGCAGTAAAAATCATATTTTGGACAAGATTTCATAAAATTAATCATTTTTGCTGCTTCATATAGGGCGCACTTAAGTGAAACTAATCTCTTTTTTTCTTTTCTTTTTGTCCTGCAACTTCATGGCGGTGAAGAACATGATGGCTGCCAGCAGTGTCTGGTGCCGGCAATTGTCCCCATATGTCAACACAGAGAAGAAGGCAAATAACACCTTGGTATTATTATGAAAACAGTTTTTGCCCTGGCACATACCCTGATGGGGTCTCAGGGACCCCAGGGAGACCACAGACCTCGTCTGAGGGCTACAGCTTTAGGGAGACGGGTGCTGTTCATCACTGGTAGCATTTCTAGGTGAATGTGCTACCCGCAAAGACATGCATGAGCCAGGTCTTCATGCAAAGTTGTAACGGCCACCATGTGTTGCATAAGCTGGAGGACATTTCATTAGACACCAGCTTAGTCTTGTGGGTGGACTAGATATGAGACGGGCTCTTTATTTACGGTCAGTTACGAGTCTTTTTCATGCTTTTTTGTTTTGGTCCCACTTATACAAAGTACGTGGACAGTGACAGGAAGCTGGGCTCTGAGCAGTCCCTCAGTCTATTGGTGCTGAATAATGAAAGAAGCTAGCACCAGCACCCTTTCCTTCGTAGCCCCTTTCTTCTTTCCCTTTCATCAAATGAGCAGTGAAAACAGGTCTTTTTCAGAGTGACTGGATCTGGCAAGCTCCAAGCTTGCAATGGAAAAAAGGTCTCGCATCCGCAGTACCCGCAGTGAGGGATGAGAGAAGCAGCAGGTCCAAAAGGCTGCATGAGTTCAAATGGCCGTGTCACCCAGAGGACTTTGGCACTGTGGGAGAGCCAAAGGTAGCGCCTCCCCTGAGGTCCCTCAGCATCCCTATGCAGTGGCCTTCGAGGAAGACAGCAAGGGCAGTGGTTAGTTTTCACCCTCGTTCGGTTTAGCTCAGGCGCCCTTTTAGCTGCAGACATGCAGAGTAGGTCGGATCCCCTGCACCTGACTGGCCTCAGCTCTTTGGGGAGTGACTATGTCGCTGTTCTGTCTGTGATCTCAGGCCCCGTCTGCAGGCAGAAACAACAAGAGCTTGTGTCCGCAGCCCTGGGAACTGGAGACCTTGCCACATGTGTTTGCCCAGCAGGGGGCCGGAGGAAATCACCAAAACCTCCCAACATGGGGCCAGAGCAGAGGGACAAAGGGGAAGCCCTAAGCCACTGGCGACCCCAGGTCATATGACCACCCCATGGTCCTCCCCCATCCCTTTCATCCCCTCAGGTCCCCAACACTCAGCCTTTTCATCATTCTCCGGGTCAGCAGGATCAGGTTTTCATGAGTCAACCAAAAAGCTTATCAGATGAGGCAGAAGCAGGTGTTTGAAAACCTCCCTGCCAAAAGCTGGCTGGAGAAGGGTGCCAGTGTGGATGAGGCCAGCGTCCCCCACTAATGGCATGTTCCTTCCTGGAGCTCCTTCTCTCTCCCTGTCCCCTCTTTCTGCCGTGGAACCCCCAGAGGTCTCTGGAAACCAGTCACCAAAACGAACCAAAGGGCTAAGGACTTAGAGGGGAGAAAAGAACTAAGGGTTGAGACATCATGGGCTGGATGGTGGCCCTCTCCTGCCTGAGCCCAGGAACCAGCAGTCAGAGGCATCCAGTGGGCTGCTGGGGCGGTCCCTCTGAGCTGGTAGGGACTGCATGCACACCCCTTTCCCAGCTCTGAAACCATCCTGCCATGTTGGTAGTTTGAATGGACCATGGTGGGAATACTTACATCACAGAAATCAGAGGGCTGCAGACCAAACTTTTTCCCCTGCAGAACTAGTTGTTCAACATTTACCAGGGCACTAGTGTCTCCACTGCAGAGACTGTTGTTCAAAGTATGATTCTCGGACTAATTATACCTGAATTTCCTAGGGAAAAGAGAAGGGTAGGGGAGTGTTAGCAAAATGCAGACTTTCTGGCCAACCTGAACTAACTGAATCAGATGCTGTGGCGGCGGGGTGGGGGTGTGGGGCACAGAGCCTGGGGAAATGCATTTTTTAGCAAGTTGCAATGGTTATTAATAAATTCAATAAAGTTTGAGACTTGAGGCTTAGGGAGTGGGAGAGAAGAGTGGGTGTACATCTGGCTCTTGGCATCTGGAAGGAACAGCTGGCTTCAGTCCCAGTTGGCCTGAGAATGGACAGCTGTTTTCCCTCGAGATATAAACTTCATGACAAGAAAAGGAGGTGGGAACTCTGGGGTCCCAGCCACCCACTGACAGCACGGTCGGTTCTGCCTTGGATCTCAGTTTGTCTCTGCTTTCCAACCTCGAGACTTGGATTCAAGGCGGCATGGGCAAGTGCCCAGACATGTGCAGCCACATGAAGAGAGTCACCATCGTTTGTATAGTCACTGGGCCGTGGAGCCCAGAGAGGGCTCTCAACCAGCATTCCACGTTAGCTCTCCCAGGACAGCGTTTGTTTCTTTCAGGTGGGCACAGGCATCAGCCGGAGCATTCACAGTCTGATGTGGTTTGGAAAGCAAGGGCTTTGTTTACTTGAACCCACTGAGCCTGGAGGAGAGGGTCCTTTAAGACAGAAAGAACAAGAGGAGAAAAGAAGGGGAGGGAAATCTTTCTTTTCTCAGATGTGAAACAGAAAGTTTGTGGAGGGCCCAGCTCTGCTTGACTTATTTTGCATCTACCTGAGGAAGTGGTTCAGATCAATTTTTCCTGAGAACTTGGCTGCATTTCATAACAGTCCTGGGAGGTAGATATTGATGAGACTACAAAGACCAGGCCATGCGACATGAAAACAGAGCTAGTGAGTGAAAGAACTGCAGTGTGGACCCCAACTCTTTTGACCAAACAAGACCAAAGCACTTCCTCGCAAAAGAATACAATGCAGTATTTTTTCTGCATGTGGCTGGAGCCCAGTAGGGAGCTCTTCATAGGCATCTGGGACAGTGACATTGGCCATCTGAGCTCAAAGTACTGTGAATTCCTGAACCACTAGAGCTCCTTATATCCTGATGCAAATTCAGAAACATAATCCAAATCCTGTAAAACTTTCAAGACTGCAAGCTATGAAGTTACAAACTATTAGGTTATTGACTATGAGATTATCCACTGGGATGTCCACAAATACCATTTAGGCACTCCCCACATCAGACATTTGGGCTTGCAGCAGTTCCTCAAGTTCAACAAGCTGACATGTTGAAGGTGAGGGTCTTGGGAGAGAAGACATTTTGAGGTGGGGTCTGTGACTCTACTCCCCCAGCGCCCAGCTTCCTGACATTGTTCCTGCAGCCGCTTCCTTTCTTCCTCCACTGCCGGATCCCTCGTCTCGAATCCCTCCGCCGCCTCCCGAGTGGCTCCTTTGGCGGCTATGACCATTCCTGACTCTTAACGAGTGCCCACTACGTACAGATGCTATACCAAGCACTTGGCACGGGTTGGCCTCATTTGGATGTCACAGCAACCCTCTGAGGCAGAGCCAGTCACAACTCTTGATCTGCAGGTGAAGCCGTGGAGGGTTAGCGATGTGACTCAGCTGCTAAGATGACATTTGAAACTTGCTCCCCAGTCCCCACTCAGGCTGGTGTTAGTGGGAGGGAAGTCGGAGACTTTCCATGTTGGGTTCGCTGTCCTGAGAGTACAGAAGTGAATCCTCGGTCTGGTTCTCTGATCTTACTAGGCCTGGCTTGATTTGGCCCCGTCCTGAGGTTTCACGGGGGGACAGCCCAGGCCGAACGCAGAGCGGCTGACTACAAACAAGATGGGGATAGTGTGGGGTGTCTGCTTCTGTCTCGAGAGAAATTACCAAAAAAAAAAAACAAAAAAAATGCCTCTTGAATTTTCTAGGATGAGGCCAAGGACGCAACATCCTCAGGCCAAAGCTCTAGGCAGAGCTTGGAGAGGCTGCAGAGGAACACAGAAGCCTCCCTGCCCATTTCTGAGAAGTCCGAATTCTCTCTCTGGAACAGAGCTTTTGGAAGTTTCCATAATCCTCCCTCTCCTGGCTCAGGGGCCCAGCCACGCTTTATAAAACAACCCAGAGCCATCTGATTTGAAGCATGTACCGGCCCGTGTGTGCAAGACAGTAATTACCTCCAATTCCAGTTAGGAAAGCTGAAACCTGCCTTTTTTCATGCCTCAGACAATTATGGAAGCGCCTTTTGAAGCTCAGGATAGAATAGAAAAGCAAAACAAACCAGAGCCAATTAGAGCCTGGGATTTGAGGCTGGCTTAGTTTTGTGCAGTGGGACTCAGGAGGAACTGTGGGAGAGGGTCAGGGGTCACCCCAAATCTCCAGCTGCCCACCAACTTTGCCTGAGCCAAAAGAACCATTATTTTGTATTCAAAATCAAGGTCCTTCTCCCTGGCTCAGGGACTGTCTGCAGCAGCAGCCTATGCATCAGCTGTGAAGAAGACTCCCTGATTAGATAAGGCCTGGAATGCATTTGATGTTAAAGCAAAACAGTTCTCTGACAGCTTTCCTTACGTGCCATTAGAATGTTATTCCCTCCGCTGAAACTTGGTGAGATAAACTGAATCCCCAAGGATGCATTTGTTTGAGGGTACATAGCTGAGGTATTTATGTGGCCTGTGTTCCATTGAAAGTTAAGGTTCTCTGGCCCTGGAGCTCTCCAGCCTTCGTGGTGGAACCTGGCCATCCTGAGGCAGGGGCTCCAGCCATGAGTGGAAAATAGAATGCTGGGCATGAGATCAGAGGTCAGCAAGCAGCCCTGGGGTGGGGCATGAAGGCTGAGGGCTCATACTTTGTTACAGAACCCAAGGACTGCTCCGTGGCATTCAACACTGTACCACAAAGTGCAGAGATAGGGGTGGAGATGGAGCATGAGGTTTGAAGCTAAGGTGAGGATGGTTTTGGCCAAGATCTGTTCACGAGAAGGACTGTCCAGGTGGCCTTTTGAATTAATAGGACTGTGTTGACTGTGAGGGCAATGTGACACTATTCTAGAAGGCTCTTTTTTGAGTATGGAATAAGGTAGACCGTGGGCACAGACGAGCCCCAAGAGAACTCACGATGCTGTATTTGTGCCCCTTCCCCAAGCAGAGAAGAGAGTTCACCCACAGTCATTATGCTTGACTGTGGGCCTTGATGTGTCCCTTCGACTCTAAGAAATGGTCTTTATGGGAACAGTATTCCCGTAGAGCAAAGTAAAAAGGGACTTTGCTTAGGAATGTGTTTGCTGTGCTCAAGGTGGGGTGACTATCAGCATTCGAGAGACATCAAAATGGCCAGTTCTGTGACTCTAAGAGTAGTGGCTTGTGTCCGATTAGATCTTCTGATAATTATAACAGGCAAGTTGCACCACAGCTTTACCAAGTACCTGGCACTGTTCTAAGGGCCTTGCAGGTTTACTTATTGACTCCTTGCTCCAGCCCTGTGAGGTAGGTGCTGTCATTATCTCCATGTTGCAGGTAAGGAAACTGAGGTAGGAAGCAGTCCAGCAACCTGCCCAAGACCACACACAGAATCAGTTCTACTCATGATAGACCCACAGAGAGGGCTATTGTCATGACCCCAGAGTGGCTTAGAAATGCCAAAAATAAAATAATAATTAAAAAAAAAAAACTGAAATGCTTAAATTTTTAAAATCCAGTCTTTTCAGGCTGGTCTGACCAAAGTGTATGGAGAGGGGAAATCCTGAGTGGGTAACCCCACAGTGTGTTGGAATTAGAGTCCTTACTCCTATATACTCCTGAAGGAGTCGTTTCAAGACCAAGAAATACAGGTACATTGCAAGCACTACACTTACTGTCCTAGGTTGTAGACAGGCTAAACATGCCCACAGGCTCCAGCCGGTTTTAAATACAGTGTGCCTAACAAATCCAAAACACATGACTAAGAAATGTCCTGGGTACATACTTTTTAGATTTTTTAGGGCTGAATTAACTGTGGAGAATGCTCGCGTTCTGTCCCTTCTGCCTATAAACTCTCTCTCGGTCATTGTTCAGGAGGGTTCCAGCTCCTGTGTCATTGTTTCGACCCCAGGGGATCGTTCCTTATTAGGGTTCTGATGATACGCACAAGCACAGAAACTTGAGACCTCTCGTTGTTTGAGTTTTCTCAAGAAGATGGCTGCACCTGTAGCTCTTTAAACATCATGTTTGCGATCTCCCAACCTTTTCTCTGAAGCAGGTCCCCAGTGATCTTCTCCAGCATGCAACAGAGACTGCCAGCAGCTTAGCAGGCTCTCAGCTGGGCTGCAAATGTTCATGATAGTGATTCTCCACCTTTCCACTGGGGCTAGGCTGTAGTAGGCAAAATAAGAGCCACCCAAAGATGTCCATGTTCAAATCCCTGGAACCTGTGAATATGTTTTATTATATGAGAAGGGAGAACTAAGGGAGCAGAGGGAATTCAGGTTGCTAATCAATTGACTTTAAAATAGGAATATTAGCCCTGGCTGGTGTGGCTCAGTGGATTGAGCAATGGCCTGCGAACCAAAGGGTTATTGGTTCGATTCCCAGGCAGAGCACATGCCTGTGTTGCGGGCCAGGTCCCTGGTTGAGGGTGTGCGAGAGGCAACTAGTCAATGTGTCTGTCACACATCGATGTCTCTCCCTCTCTTTCTCCTTCCCTTTCCATCTCTCTGGAAAAAGAATAAATGAAATCATTTAAAAAATAAAATAGGAATATTATCTAGATTATCCAGTTGAGCACAGTGTAATCACAGTGTCCTTAAATGTGGAAAAGGGAGGCAGAAAAGTTCCAGCATGAAGTGACGTGAGAAAGACTTAAAGGGCCATTGCTGGCTTTGAAGATGGAGGGGGTCCATGAGCCAAGACACATGGGCAGCCTCTGGAAGCTAGAAAAAGCAAGGAAATCTGTGTTTCTCTAGAGCCTCTAGAAAGGAACACAGCCCTTCCAACATCTTGATTTTAGCCCAGTGAGGTGGGTCAGACTTTTGACCACCCGAACTGTAAGGTAAAGTTGTACTTCTCTAAGCCACTGCATTTGTGGCAGTTTGTTATGGCAGCCATAGAAAAACTGATCCGGGGTGCAGTTGACAGCTGCAGCTCGAAAGACAACAACCTCCTCCAGGTCCCATGACTGGGTTGAAAACCAGGAGGGCCACCTCAGCATTTTCCCAATGACTGGAAACACTCACTGCCCTCCTAGTCAAGCACCATCTACATGTGCACACTCCGGCCGTCAGAATTTTCCTTGGATGGTGCTTCTTCTCAACTGGAGATGTTTCTCTTCTGGGCAGTGTTGCCAGCCCCCCTCCCCCCACCGACCAGTGTGGTCCAGACACCCCACAGCATTAGAGTGCCCTGCTCTTCACACTGATCTAGAAGGCCAGACACTTCTAGCCAGCACAAGGTCTGGGGAATTTTTCTCCCCTTCCAGATAGCCAGCTACAACTTCCATGAGCTCTGGAAAATGGAATTAGTATGACAGAACCTAGACAGGCTATGTGTGGGGGGACAACCTCGGGTCTGAGAAGCTTTCTTGGAAAATTTGTGATTTTTCTCCAGTCTTCCGCCATTCCTCTCACATAAGCATCTGACTCAAACTTTTGAACTGGGTTAAGGATCTAGAATTCCCAGGATTCTGGCTCAGCCTCTTACTAGCTCTGTGACATTGGCCGAGTTACTTATTTATTTTTTTTTTGTTTTATTTTTTTGTTCCATTTCCCCCCCTTTATTCCTCTCTGCCCTTCACACCACCTCCCACCCACATTTTTCCCTTTAATTCATGTCCATGGGTCATACATACAAGTTCTTTGGCTTCTACATTTCCTATACTATTCTTAACCTCACCTCCTCTATTTTCTACCTACCATTTATGCCTCTTATTCCCTGTACCCTTTCCCCCCCCTCTTCTCCTCCCACTCCCCCGCTGATAACCCTCCATGTGATCTCCATTTCTATGATTCTGTTCCTGTTCTACTTGTTTGCTTAGTTTGTTTTTGTTTTAGGTGTGGTTGTTAATAACTGTAAGTTTGTTGTCATTTTACTGCTCATATTTTTTATGTTCTTTTTCTTAGATAAGTCCCTTTAACATTTCATATAATAAGGGCTTGGTGATGATGAACTCCTTGAACTTGACCTTGTCTGGGAAGCACTTTATCTGCCCTTCCATTCTAACTGAAAGCTTTGCTGGTTAGAGTAATCTTGGATGTAGGTCCTTGCCTTTCATGACTTGGAATACTTCTTTCCAGCCCCTTCTTTCCTGCAAGGTTTCTTTTGAGAAACCAGCTGATAGTCTTATGGGCACTCCTTTGTAGGTTACTGTCCCCTTTTCTCTTGGTACTTTTCAGATTCTCTCCTTATCTTTAATCTTGGCTAATGTAATTATGATGTGCCTTGGTGCGTTCCTCCTTGGGTCTAACTTCTTTGGGACGCTCTGAGCTTCCTGGACTCCCTGGAAGCCTATTTCCTTTGTCAAGTTGGGGAAGTTCTCCTTCATTATTTGTTCAAATAAGTTTTCAACTTCTTGCTTTTCCTCTTCTCTTCTGGTACCCCTATGACTTGGATGTTGGAATGTTTAAAGACGTCCTGGAGGTTCCTAAGCCTCTCCTCATTTTTTTGAATTCTTGCTTCTTCATTGTGTTCTGGTTGAATATTTCTTCCTTCTGGTTCACACTGTTGATTTGAGTCCTGGTTTCCTTCCCGTCACTGTTGGTTTCCTGTACATTTTCCTTTATTTCACTTAGCATAGCCCTCATTTTCTCATCTAATTTGCGACCATATTCAACCAATTCTGTGAGCATCCTGATTACCAGTGTTTTGAACTGTGCATCTGATAAGTTGGCTATCTCTTTGTTGCTTAGTTGTATTTTTTGTGGAGCTTCGATCTGTTCTTTCATTTGGGCCATTTTTTTTGTTTGTTTGTTTCGGCGCACCTGTTACGTAGTAAGGGGTGGAGCCTTAGGTGTTCACCAGGGCGGGGCAACCCATATTGCTTCCTTGTGATGCTGTTTGTGAGGGAGGGGTCCAAGAGGGAACAATGCGGCTTGCTCCACGCTCTGTAGGTTTTCAGTCACTTCCCCCACTACCCTCAATCAAATTGGGCCCTTCTGGTGCTGATTCCCAGGAGTGTGGGCTTGTGTACCTTCCAGAACGCTGTGGGTCTCTCTAATGAATTTTCCTGTGAGGCTGGGAGTATCTCTCACTGCTGCCTCAATCCCCACAGATGTTTTCAATCAGAGGTTTGAGGCTTTATTTCCCCGTGCTGGAACTCTGGGCTTCACGATCTGACTCGTCCTCAGTTGTTCCTCCCAGTTTATCTGCACGGGAATGTGGGACTGCCCTGTCTGCAATCTGCTGCCTCACCAGGTCCGCCAGCCACCGCCTGGCCACAAGTCCTCTCCACCCCGCTGCCCATCTCCGCCCCTCCTACCGGTCCTGGTGAGTGTTTCTTCTTTAATTCCTTGGTTGTCAGACTTCCATACAGTTTGATTTTCTGTCAGTTCTGGTTGTTTTTTTGTTTTTCAGTTTGTTGTTGTCCTTCTTTTGATTGTATGAGGAGACACAGTGTGTCTACCTACACCTCCATCTTGGCCGGAAGTCTATAGTTTCTTTCTTGGCCAAGTTATTTAATGTCAGTGTGCTTCAGTTTTCTTATCTGTAAAATGGGGAAGTACATGAATTCATAAATGTCTGGTACACATTTAGTGCTGTCTAAGCGTTATTTATTTCTCCTACTGATGACGTTGTTCTGGTTGTTTTTATTATTACATGGGTCCCAAACCTCAGGGGCAAGTCATTTGGCACATCAGGAAAACCAGTTTCATGGTTCACCATGGATTATACTTCCAGCAATTGAGATGAATTGCTACCTCACAGAGTATCAAAGCTCAGATGTATAACATCCTGTTCTAGAACTTTTCTCCCACAAACAAAAAGTCCTTCAGGAGGCAGGTGTTTGTGTGGCAGGGCCAGATGAGTGATGGGAAAAACAAAGCTATGTTTTTGTTATGCAAGTGTCCTGCCAAGAGGGCATCTCAGTGGCCGATTCACACCCAGTGGCACCCCAGCCTGATTCATCCAGACTGCTTGGAGCTCTCCACTTACTCAGAGAGTCTCAGCTCACTGTGTGGCCAACCAGGAGCCCTGTCATTTAGGCCCCTTGGTTCTTCGAGGCTCAGCTCTTAGGTCCCCAAAAGTGGTGACAGTGAAGGGAGAAAACTGGCCAGTTTTCATTTCCTCTGGTGCCCAGAACATTGCCTGTGTTGACCAGAGGCCCCTCACAATAGCATGCCCCTCCTGGGTGTGGCAGCCAGCTTGCTGGCAACTGTGTGGCCTGGGTATGTATGGAGAGAGTAGGCTCTCAGTCGCTACTTGGGGCTGCTGCAGAGCACATTGGTCTGTGAGTGTGGCTCAAGCCAAGTTTCTGAGCAGATAGTGGAGCTCAAGAGAAAAGAAAGCTAAGTGTGCACAAAGCTTTGATTATAACTGCAGTAATAGTAACAACAAACAAAAATCCTCCATGCTCTGTGGTATCATTGAGACAGAAAACAACAGAACTGGGATTCTTGACTTTCTCTTACCTTTATCCCCATAAAAGAGGTTTGAATTACAATAGTTTATCAAAGCAAAAACCATCAGAATAGCTGTCAGAGCTAACTGGGAAGCCTAGACAAGTTAGCTTCTTGACCTCTAGCATGTAGGGGAAGGGGAGAAAAGAAGAGAGTAGGAAAGAACAAGCTCCTTCTGCTTTCTGTGTTGGCCATTTGGGGTCCTGAGCCCACTGAGCCCATGTCAGACCCAGGCATCACCCGTGCCCAGGAGCCCCAGGTGAATAGCAGGAGTCAGGGAAGAAGCACCTGGTAGGAGAAAGACACGCTGAACAGAACACACACCTGAATTATGAGTTTGCTCCTCCTTTCATGGTGTGTGAATTAGATGAGTGACATAACCTCTCTGCAAATAGGAAAAACTGCCTTGTACAAAACTGCCTTGTACTTCTTGATATGAAAATGACTGGAAATAACGATACAGTATGAGGAACATTAGGTGTTCAATAGGTGCATAGTAGCTGTTCTTATTATTGAATATATCAACCACTTGGGCCAAAGGCCACCAGATTCTCAGAGTCGCCTAACTAGCAGAAAACTGAAAGAAGTCAGCTAATAAGTATGCACAGAAAAAAGTCCAAAAGGAAATGCATCACAGTTTTAATGATTATTTCTAGGTGATAGGATTATGAGGATTTTTTTCTTCTTTATTTTCCAACTCTTCAATAGAAATGTTAGTTTTTATTATTTGAAATATTTTAAACATTATTGCTTAAGAAGTCCTCAATCCCAGCTTCCTGGTTTCAGTCAGATTTGTATAAGCCATCTAAAACCAGAGTTGTCCAACCTGTTGCTAAAGCCATGAGTATAGAGTCTACCACTCACCTGTAAAGAATTCCCTCTTCTTCTATACCATGTACCTTGAATGGAGCTTAAACACCAAATGGTTTCCAGCCCATTGTGACCTTGCTAAACTCTTTAAGAGAAAACTTTGACAATAGAGAGTTATGTCACCCAATCTTTTTTTTTTTTTTTTTGCTTTTAGCTGCTGAGAAACCTTGAACAAACTTAATGCTCAATTACAGTAATGATTAGCTCAGGTTTTTGGCATAATTATTTTCTTTCCCTTCTTGATGGTTTAAATTTCTCTTTTTCTTATTCATCCAACTTACTGTGCATGTATCTTTTGTTGTAAACTATCCTGAGAATTCTTTGAAAGTTGGCTATAAATCATAAAGTATAAAAAAATAAATAAAATTTTACCTGATCTCTTTTAAAAAGAAATCAGGTCAAATTCATGTTATTAAACATCTTGACCAGTAAGTACCAGGAGGGAAGCATGGAGATCATGCAGGAGAAAGTCTCAAAGTCAGGTTCTTATATTTAGTGAGGAAAAATGTTCTGATTGCAAATACAGAGCTGTTTGAGACTAAATATTTACCTTTTAAATGATTGTTTAATAATCATTCTAATGCATGCTGTGAGAATCTACTAGGTGTCAGGCACTGTTTCACACTTTATCTCATCAGTCTTGTGAAACAGGTATTATCATTTCTAATTGATGAGTGAAAAAACTAAGGCTCAGAGAAGTTAGATAACTTTCTGCCAGTCTCCCAACTAGTAAGTAATGAGTCTGTGGTTGCCACCCTGGTCTGTCCAACTCTAAATAATTCCCAAACCTATTCTGATTCAACATATGCAGCTGATGTTCTTTTTATAGGTGGATTATGTTGAAATAGTGAACAGGGCTAAAGCCACTACTCAGGGAGAGACCACTAATACTATGGATAGGCAGAACCTGACACTATTGCTTGGTTCTGAACCAGAGACCTTTGTAAAAACCTCTGGGAGAGAAAAGACGAGAAGAAAAAAAGAAAGAGACCTACCACCCAAATTATCATCCAAGCAAAGATATTCAACACTAAAAGAAAGAGTTGACAAAATTAGCATTTGTTAGATGAATTTTGTCCAAAAGAAACTAACAGAACAATCTGACAATGACTTTAAGTGTGTTTAGGTACTCAAAGAGGAATAACATCCATTTTTAAAAAAATTGTGAAATAAATCAGGTATAAATTAAATGAGAATTGTTAAATATGAATAAAAAACAATTAGAAAGGTAAACTCTATAGATTGGATAAACTCTAGATAGGACATAGTTAAAGAAGGGATTAGTGAGTGGGAAGGTAGTATTGAAGAAGTCACCCTAAATGCAGCTAAAGTCAGAGTTAAGGGCATTGAAGATAGAAGAGAAACTCCAATTTATGTCTAGTAAGGTTTCTGGAAGAAAGGCATTGAAGGGATAGTAAAGAAGCAACATTTGCAAAGATATGAACTGAAAAAATGCATATTAAATACTGAGCAGAATAAATAAAAATTAAATCCATGCCTACATGTTTTGTAGTGAAACTATAGAACCTCAAGAATAAAAAAGACACTAAGCATCATCTGTCTTGCTCCATCATACTTGCAAACAAATGCCCATTAAATGAAAAACAAATTTTAGAATCTTATGAAAGTTTTGATCATTAACTCAGAGCATGTGACAGAGGAACTAAATT